>PVLC010008225.1:0-59390 GCA_004027655.1 Graphiurus murinus | reverse complement strand
GCGTGGTGGCGCACGCTTGTAATCCCAGCATTCGGGAGGCTGAGACCGGAGGATCCGGGTTCGCGGCCAGCCTCAGCTACCTAGTGAGGCACTCCGCAACTTAGTGAGACTTGGTTTCAAAATAAAGAATAAAAAATAGGGCTGGGGGTATAGCTCGGAGGTAGAATGCCCCTGAGTTCAATCCCCGGTACCGCAAAAATAAAATAAAATAAAATAAAAGTCCCCATCTGCTGGGCATGGTGGTGCATGCTTATAATCCCAGTACTGGGGAGGCTGAGACAGGAGGATCTGGGTTCACGGCCAGCCTCAGCTACTTAGTGAGGCCCTCTGCAATTTAGACCATTTCAAAAGAAAAAAGAAAAAAAAATATGTCTGGGGGTGTAGCTTGGAGGTAGAATGCCCCTGGGTTCGATCTCCAGTACCAAAGTTAATAATAAAATAAATAAATAAATAAATAAATAAATAAATAAATAAATAAATAAATAAATAAATAAATGTTAAAAAAATAAAACTCCCCATCTTTTCATACTTTGTATCTTTATTGTATTCTTTACCTGGTGGACACTGCTGAGATGGGCCACAGAAGGACAAACAGTGTGACCTCACTTGTATGTGGATCTGGAAAGCCAAATGCTTAGAAAGAGTAGAATGGTGACTGCCAGGAGCTGGGGAGATAAGTGTCATGGGGATGTTGATCCAAGGGACAGACTTTCAGTTATAAGAACAAGTTCTGGGATTTTTTTTTTTTTTTTTTTTTTTTGTGGCACTGGGGATTGAACCCAGGGGCATTCTACCTCCAAGCTACAGCCCCAGCACTATTTTTTTATTCTTTATTTTGAAACAGGGTCTCACTAAGTTGCAGAGGGCCTCACTAAGTAGCTAAGGCTGGCCACGAACCCGGATCCTCTGGTCTCAGCCTCCCAAGTACTGAGATTACAAGTGTGCACCACCATGCCCGGCTCCCCAGCCCTATTTTTTATTCTTTATTTTGAAACATGTCTCACTAAGTTACAGAGGGCCTCACTAAGTAGCTGAGGCTGGCCGCAAACCTGTGATCCTCCTGTCTCAGCCTCCCAAGTACTGGAATTACAAATGAGCACCACCACACCCAGCTATATTCTAGGAATTTACCGTACAGTATGGGTGGTGACAGATGTGTCAAGTAACTTGTGACAATCATCAGACTGTGCACAGATATATCAAAGAGTAGCACACTTTGAATTTTGAATATATACAATGTTAACTTTTTTTTTTTTGGTACTGGGGATTAAACCCAGAGACATTCTACCTCCAAGTTACACCCCTAGCTCAATTTTATTTCTTATTTGGAAACAGAGTCTCATTAAATTGCAGAGAGCCTTGCAGCTAACTAATTTTTTAAAATAGAAAATATAGCTGGGTGTGGTGGCGCATGCCTATAATCCCAATATTTGGGAGGCTGAGATAGGAGGAACTCAGGTTCAAGTTCAGTCTCAGCAATTTAGCAAGATCTTATTTCAAAGTAAAAGATAAAAACAGCTAGGGGTGTAGCTCGAAGAGAGAATTTCCTTCGATTCAACTCTCGGTACCAAATAATAATAATAATAAATAAAATGAAACCTTTCGTGTGTGTGTGTGTGTGTGACTAGGGATTGAACCCAGGGGCATTCTACCTCAGAGCTTACAAAAATAGGACATCCTGTCCTATTTTTTTTATTTTGAAACAGGATCTTGCTAAGTTGCTGAGGCCTTGAACCTGAGATCCTCCTATCTCAGTCTCCCAAGTACTGGGATTACAGGCATGTGCCACCATGCCCATCTAAACCTTTCCTTTTTTTTTTTTTTGTGGTACTGGGGATTGAACTCGGGGGTATTCTACCTCCAAGCTATCCCTCCAGCCCTGTTTTTTATTCTTTATTTTGAAACAGGGTCTCACTAAGTTGCAGAGTGCCTCACTAGCACAGGCTGGCTGTGAACCTGGATCCTCCAGTCTCAGCTTCCCAAATGCTTGGATTACAAGCGTGAGCCACCACACCTGCCTTAAACCTTTCCTTTTTAAAAGTTTATTTATAGCCGGGCGTGGTGGCACATGCTTGTAATCCCAGCATTTGGGAGGCTGAGACCGGAAGATCTCGGTTCTCAGCCAGCCTCAGCTACCTAGTGAGGCCCTCCACAACTTAGTGAGACCCTGTTTCAAAATAAAGAATAAATAATAGGGCTGGGGGTATAGCTCGGAGGTACCGAAGGGAAAAAAAAAAAAAAAAGCTTATTTATCTCTGGTATTTGTTACAGTAATGGGAAACTAATACTAATGTTTGGATCTGTCACTGTGTTCTCTATTTTATTTCTTGTATCTTTTTTTTTTTTGCAGTACTGGGGATTGAACTCGGGGGCATTCTACCTCCGAGCTACATCCCCAGCCCTATTTTTTATTCTTCATTTTGAAACAGGGTCTCACTAAGTTGCAGAGGGCCTCACTAGGTAGCTGAGGCTGGCCATGAACTTGGATCCTCCGGTCTCAGCTTCCCAAATGCTGGATTACAAGCATGCACCACCATGCCCGGCTTATTTCTTGTATCTTTCTTTGTTTTTGTGGTACTGGGGATTGAACTCAGGGGCATTCTACCTCCAAGCTACACCCCCAGCCCTATTTTTTATTCTTCATTTGGAAACAGGGCCTCACTAAGTAGGTGAGGCTGGCCTTGAACCTGGATCCTCTGGTCTCAGTCTCCCAAGTACTGGGATTACAAGTGTGCGTCAACACGCCCGGCTCCTTCTATCTTTCTTTTTCTATTTTTATATTCATATCATTGCTGTCTTCATTTCTGCAGCTTTATAATGAATCTTAAGATTAGGTAATATAAATTCTCAGAGTTATTTAGACCTTTTTTTTTTTTTTTTGGTGGTACCAGGAATTGAACTCAGAGGCATTTTATGTTCGAGCTACACCCCCAGCCTGATTTTATTTATTTGGAAACAGAGTCTCCCTAGGTTGATGAGAGTACTTGCTGAGGCTGTCCTCGAACCTGCGATCCTCCTGTCTCAGCCTCTCAAGTACTGGGATTACAGGTGTGCACCACCATGCCCATCTTATTTAGACTCTTAAGATCTTTATATTTCCATATAAATTTTAAAATCAACTTGTCAATTTCCACAAAGAAAGCTTGCTGGGGTTTTTACTAAGATTGCATTAATCTCTAGGTGAGTTTGGGGAGAAGTGGCATCTTAATTAATATTGAGTCTTCCAATCCACTAGCACAGCTCATCTCTCCAGGCCTAAGGTCTTAGTGTCTCAGAGTTTCAGTAGATGGGCTTGCAGCTCTTTAGTCATTTAGTGGGCACCGGAGATGCAGAAGAGCTAGGGCCAGGCATGCCCCTGAGGTGGGGACCTGGGCTGTAAAGACTCCTCCTCCTTTGTTCCAGTCCATGAGGGAGCTACTAGGTGGTTGAAAGAATGAATGAACAGCTGGGTGCAGTGGTGCATGCCAGCCTCAGCAACTTAACAAGACCCTGTTTCAAAATAAAATGAAAAATAGGGCTGGGGGAGTAGCTCAGAGGTACATGCCCTGGGTTCAATCCCCAGTGACCTGATACACACACACACACACACACTTCCACTACCTCCCAGTAGCACCTTGGGCTGGGGACCAAGTCTTTTAATACCTGGGCCTTTGAGGGGACAGTCCAGATTCAAACTATAGCAACATTTCCTTGGTGTTGCTTATCAATTTATATGACGAGTGTCTGAAATGCACCTATTGAGTTTAATTTCATAAGAAAACAACCCAGCACCTCCTCCGCCAGGGGACCAGGGATCTCTGATCACAGCCCTGACCCTGACCACACCAGTCTCCTCCTCCTCCTCCTCTTTTTTTTTTTTTTTTTTGGTGGTGGTACTGGGGATTGAACCTAGAAGCATTCTATCTCTGAGCTACAGCCCCTAGCTCTTTTTTTGTTTTGAAACAGGGTCTTGCTAAGGTTGCTGAGAATCTTATATTGCTGAGGCTGTCCTCAAACCTGTGATCCTCCTGTCTCAGCCTCTCAAGTACCGGGATTACAGGCATGTGCCACCATACCAGGCCCTTGTGTGCTTGTGTGTGTGTGTGTGTGTGTGTGTGTGTGTTACTGGGGATGGAACCCAGGGGCCTTCTATCTCCAGGCTACGCCCCCAGGCCTGTTTTATATTTATTTGGAAACAGGGACTCTAAAGTAAATTGCTGAGACCCTCACTTTAAACTCCTGAGACTGGCTGCAAACCTGCAATCCTCCTGTCTCAGCCTCCCAAGTACTGGGATTATAAGTGTGCGCCAGCTCACCAGGCCCTTTTTAAAAACATTTTAAAATTTATTTTAAAACAGGGTCTTGCTAAATTGCTGAACCTAGCTTCAAGATTGAGATTCTCCTGTGTCGGCCTCCCAAGGACACAGGATCACAGGTGTGCACCACTGTGCCTTGGCTAGGTTGCCCTCTTTCTAACATCTGTATTATTCACTCCCTGACTAAATTTTAAGCAGTGTGTTAGGTTGAATTCTATGAAACTGAGCACAGGGGATTTCAAATGGCTTAACCTATGTATTTCCGACAGGAGCAGTTTTATTCACAAGGAATAAAAGTCAGCTCATGCTGGGGTGGGGGAGGGAGGACAAAAAATAGCTATTATAGTGTATTTGTGAAGCTCCAAAGAGTTGTGATAGATGAGCAGTAGATGGTCTATTAAGTTAGTAAAATTCCAAAGGAGGCTGGCAACTAGGAAAACAGATGTCTACAGAGGCTCAGTTGGGCCAGGCACAGTGGCACACATACAGAATCCCAGTACTGCGGAGGCTGAGACTGGAGGATCACAGGTTTGAGGACAGTCTCAACAACATAGCGAGACTCTCAGCAACTTAGACCCTGCTTCAAAATAAAAAAAATAAAACAGGGAAAAACACACACACACACACACACACACACGTAGTGGCTTAGAACCCCCGGGTTATGCCCACAGAGTGTATGCATCAGGTTCTTGGGAAGGCTCAGCGGGTAGGCTGCACTTGCCATCAGACATTAGCAGGGGCCAGTCACACAAAGGCTTGGCTGAGACCGGAAGAGCCCTGCCAAGGTAGAGTGCTCAGGACAGGCAGCTGCAAGCCACCTACTGGCTTCTCTCCGGCACGCCTTGATGTCTTTGTGGTGAGGGCTGGGGAGGTCTCAGAAGAGCAGGCAGCCGTAGATAGTAGCAAACCATGTATGTGGCTCTCAGAAAACGTCCAAACCCAGGATGTGAGCCAGATTTGAGCCGTGGGCTGTGGTTTGCCAACTTCTGGCATGGCCCCTTGCAGACCAGAGTATGCAGTTGGGCTTTTCCTCTGAGAGACATGAGAACTGCTGGAGGGACAAACAAACAAACCCAACAAACAAAAACAAACCCCAATTAAAAAAAAAAAAACCAAACTGGCATGGCTCAGGTTTATTTTGGTACTGGGGACTGAATAATTCAGGGGCCTTCTAACCTCTTTTTTCTTTCTTTCTTTTTGCAGTACTGGGGATTGAACCCAGGGGCATTCTACCTCCAAGTTACAACCCCAGCCCTATTTTTTATTCTTTATTTTGAAACAGGGTCTCACTAAGTTGTGGAGTGCCTAAGTAGCTGAGGCTGGCTGTGAACCCGGATCCTCCGGTCTCAGCCTCTCAAGTACTGGGATTACAAGTGTGTGCCACCATGCTTGGCTTCTACCTCTGATCTATATCCCCAGTATTTTTTATTTTTTATTTTGAAACAGGGTCTCACTAAGTTGCTGAAATTTAAAACAAACCTGCTATCCTCCTGTCTCAGCCTCCCAAGCATGTCCCACCATGCCCAGCTTCATGTTTTATTTTGAGACAGAGATTAAGTTGCAGAGGCTGGCCGCAAACCTGCAATCCTCCTGTCTCAGCCTCACATGTACTGGGATTATAGGTGTGCGCCACAGCATCCAGCTAATAAACTATTACTCTTTTAATCAGAAGTCACAGTTTTCACTCTGATGATGCCTCACTCCACATCACTGCTCTTACTGGGCATCTGCACCTGCAGGAAGATTGTCCCCATAGGCCGGACGGAGCTCAGGATGCCTTTTTTTTTTTTTTTTTTTTTTTTTTGCGGTACTGGGGATTGAACTCAGGGGCATTCTACCTCCGAGCTATACCCCCAGTCCTATTTTTTATTCTTTATTTTGAAACAGGGTCTCACTAAGTTGCGGAGTGCCTCACTAGGTAGCTGAGGCTTGCCTCGAACCTGGATCCTCCGGTCTCAGCCTCCCCAATGCTGGGATTACAAGCGTGCGCCACCACACCCGGCTTCAGGATGCCTTTTTGAGAACCTGAGGCAGGCGACTGCCACCTGGGGCTGTTTTGCCACCATAGCACATAGCACACAGCACACAGTGGTCCTTTTCAGGATTTATTTCAACTGCTAACATTCATCCTCGACCTAGACAAAAACAATTAGATGATTATGACTTGCTTTTCCATCATCATCAACTCATTTTTTTTGTTTGAATAACCAAAAGATTTCTTTTCAAGACTTTTTGTTTTGTTTTTTTAATAAGAAGCTATAAATAAATAAAGCTTTAAATGCTCCTGGGTTCAGTTAAACATTTCCAGTTCCCAAAAAGTTCAGACTCATTGCTCAGACAGTTCTGTTGTCCCTGGCTTCACCTGCAGGGGAAGATGTCTGCAGGTCTCTAGGGGGCCTGGTGAGCAAGTTCTTAGTTCACTGCCTGTTTGCTTCTATCCTCTTGGCCCAAGCAGGGCCCCCAGGGGCAGAGTCTTAAGAGTCCTGTGATGTCCTGGGAGTTGCTGTGGGCACAAGGACACTTTGCCCTAAAGCAGGTGGCCTGGGTAGGGAATGCTGGGCTGGATGGCCGAGGAATGAGGGCGCCTCAGCCTGGTGCTGGCCTGAGATGGGAATATTTTCCAAATGCAGCAGAGACTGAGGAGAGACCCGTGCTTCCGTGTGAGTTGGGAGGGTGGGCATAAATTAAAACATATTCCAGTATGTACAAAACACATCCTATGCTCAGGCCTATGCACACAGAAAGCAAGGACAGGCCGTCTTGAGCGCAGGTGCCCACTTTCCGACAGGAGGCCATGGCACTCCTCCCCTCCTCCTGTGGCCTGTGAGTCCCCCAGTACACCCCGCCCTCCTCCCAGGGGAATGCCTGCCCCAAAGAGGAGATTCAGAGTTGACTGCTTGACATAATGACCTTGACCTCCCTTTAAAGAGCCACCCAATGACTCACCATGGCTCCAAACTCCTCAGTGTGACCATCCTGAGCCTAGCTTGCCTTTGGACACAGGTAAAATAGATAATGCAGGAGGCTGAGTGTGGTGCCCTTATGAAAGGCCAGCGAAGATTAAACCTCTTCAGTCAGGCCCTCAACATTGTCTGCCAGCACCTCGGTGTTTCCTGTGCTACAGAAAGCCCCTCACCTGGCCTGTGGTGACTGACGCCTTCACTCCATGGCGGGAAAGCTGGGATGGGGCAGGGAAGAGGCCCTTATCCTGCTTCAGGCTCAGCCCTGGCTCCACTCAGGTGTGGGTTTACCACAGCCTCCCAGCGTGCCCGGGGACAGGGCACAGGGCACGTGCTTACCACACGGCTTCCAGCAGGGCCTCTGCCAGCCTTCTTGAGGAGAGGGGAGCACAGGGAGAGCCAGGGTGCAAGGATTGAGTCTCTGGGTGCCAGAGGGGTCACCCAGAACCCCCATGGCCCCAGTGTATGCTCATGGGAGGAGCTGTCCCAGGTCCCAGCCAAGGAATGGTGAGTGTACTTTTATACTTGGGGTCACAGGAGCAGTGGTCCATGAGCCCTTGAGCAAATGTCCCAGTGACGGGGTTGGGGGCAGAGGATCAGAAAAAAAGATCAGGGCTAGGGGGAGTTCTTGGTGCCCATCCCTTCCTTTCTGAACCTAGTCTGCCTGGGTGGTCACCCCCAAAAGTCCAGTCTAGACTGTGGGTTAGAAAGAGGAGTAGGCTCCCCCACTGGGGTTGGCCCTGATTCGAAGCAGCTAGGGATGGCTGAGCCCGGGGCTCTGGTCCTGAGGATACCTTGGGCAGCTGCTTGCGTTCCCAGGAGAGGCTACTTCCCAGGCCTGGGGGGTCAGGGCCCCCAGAGGCCAGCATGCTTCTGGCTAGCTGTTTGGAGTTGGCAGCCTGCACAGAAGGCGGGAGTGTGAGGTGTGCATAGTTGGTGTGGGATTCACTCCTGGCCTGACCGGTCCTCTCTTGGCTGTCTCTTTTCCAAACCTTCAGCTGTTGTGACAGTGACATGGGGTCAGGAGAGCAGGGACGGACGCCACTTGCCCCAGAGGCTCTAAGTTGCTTACCATGCCTGGGGCAGCCTTCCTCTGACCTACAGCCTGTGTACATTGACTTAGACCCCCTGCTGGGGCACAGCAGGAATGGCCCTGCCCCCCCTCCCCCCCCCTACTGGGTGGGGGGGTTGCCCAGGACACACTTGCCTTCCCGGAAGAGGGCTGGGGACTCTCCCCTTCAGTCTTGGGTGGGGCCCATTTCGCCCCCGCCCCTGCCGAGCCTCCCCGTGGCCGGCAGAACTAACTACCACTTCTCGATGATGTGGCTCATGTAGTCCTCGGTGGGCATGCGGCCCGGCTCCTCGGTGTCGTCACGCGGCAGGGCCTCCTTGGCCCGGTGCAGCAGGCGCTCCTCGCGGCTCCGGAGGCGCTGCTCCCTGCGTTCCAGCTGCCGCTTGTACTGGTAGCGCTGCTGAAAGAGGTCCTTGGCATAGTCGTACAGCTGCATGTCGAGGTCATTGAGCTCCTCGATGCGCCGGATGGTGTCCTCGTCCACCTCCACACCGCCTGCCCGCGTGCTGTTGTACTGCATGAAGGGCCGGATGAACTTGAGGTTGAACGTCCGCTCGAACAGGTATTGGGTCTTGCGCTGGAACTCGGTGAGGCCGAAGAAGGCCATGCCTCGCAGGTTCTTCTTGGCACTTTCTAGCAGCAGCTGTGCCCGCTTACCCTCGGGGATGAAGGACAGGTTGTAGCAGCCCACCAAGCTCAGGTCGGCCAGCATACGCACCTGGCGGTTGTTGGCCAGGTTGTAGGGGCAGTCCATGAACTCCTGCAGTGTGCAGCCCGACCAGTCCATGCCCTCGTAGCAGGGTGGCAGCTCCTCCGGCGTGGGTGTGCGCCCATCACACATGTGCAGCGATGTCTTCCAAGTGGCCCCACGCTGCACATGCCGCCACTCGCTCAGGTAGCGGGACACCGGGTCCCGAAGCAGAGTGATGTAGTAGAACTTCCTGCAACGACACGGAGATGAGACAGGAGGTGGTGAGGCCTGTGACAGGGTGAGGCAGCGTGAGCTGCTCTGAAGACCCCGGACAGGAAACCTCATCCCAGATAAAAGGGCTGCATCTAGCTCTCAGAAAAGTCATCTCTGAATAGTAACCCCACCCTCCACTCCCAGGCTCTGAGATGTGAAAGTACCAAGGGCAGGGGCTCCCTCCTGTCCATCGACTTCTGAGAGGGACAACCGGACTTTTCCCAGCTCAAAGTGGAGTTGCCCAGGCTTCACACCTTGGGTGGTCCCAGAGCCGTAACTATAGCCACAGAGGACCAGCAGGTAGTGGTGCACAAGGAGCCACCCAGCAGGAGCAAAGGGCAGGTGGGGGACCTGCCAAGTAACCCATTGTCTCAGGCCCACCCCACTCCAGGGTCTTCCTGAGGTTGGGTGGCCAAGGGGTGCTGATCATCCAGGCCAAGTTCCCCAGGAAAGCCCTTATTCATATTTTATATCATCCCCAAAGAATCACTGCAGTCCCCTAGCTGGTTGTGCCCTACGAAGCCAATGCCCTGCACTGTAGACTAAGAAGAAATGGCTCCGGGAAGGCTCAGCTTCCTCCTTCCCTCCCTCCATGTGGCGGATGCCCAGGATGCCCAGTCCCTGCTAGGCATGCTCTGATGACTGGCAGGCCTGCCCGTGGGTGTCAGGACGCTGCAGACAGGTGGGTGAAGTGTGGCAGAGGGTGGCGTGGACCACAGGGCTATGCTTGATGTGCCTGTGATGGGAGGGGTGTGTGTGGGGTCTGTAGTAGCAGGGTTGCAAATTTGTCCCTGGAGGGCTTCTCCTGCTGGCAGGCTCCTGTACAGGTGGGGCAGGCAGGCCCCAAGCTGGAGGCAGTGGCCTAGAGTGTCCTCAAGGGTGGGTGGAAGGAGTCCGCTGAGCCTTTGCATCTCTCTTGGGAGAAGTCCAGGAGGGGCACTCAGTGTATTTACCCTTCACACTGCCCTGGGGAGGCCCATGGGAGCACAAGTGCCTCTTGGGGCACACAGGCAGTTGCCCCAATCTGACCACACGTCCCCCAGGGGGTGAGGAGGCTGCAGGGGCAGGGCATGGTGCCTGGTGGTGCGGTGTTACTGCAGGCCACCCACCCATGGTGGCCCACACCTGTAATCCCAGTACTTGGGAGGCTAAGACAGGAAGATAGCAGGTTGGAGGCCAGCCTCAGCAACTTAATGAGGCCCTGTTTCAAAATAAAAAGGGCTGGGGGTGCAGCTCAGAGGTGGAGTGTCCCTGGGTTCAATCCTCAGTATCAGACAAACAATAACAAAAAAGAAACAAGAAGGGTACCAGTTGATGACTCCAGGGGTGGCCTGCAAGGCGGTCCTACTATGTGCAGAGACCACCCAGGAGGGGGCTTTCAGCAAACAGCAGGGAGGGAGTGGACCTGTGTAGAGGGCACATGAGGGACAAGAACCCTCTGAGGGGTGTCTGAGCTGTGGGACAGAAGAGGTCTCTTCTTCTCTGGGGTCATGGAGCCCTCAAGAGCTAGAAGTGAACAAACCTTATTAGCTCGGACACACACGTCCTCCTGCGCCCCACTGTCAAGTGCCCACCAGGACCTTGCCATAGGATGACCCCCTTCCTGTCTTGTTCAGAATGGCCCTTGAGCAGCTGTTCTTTTTTTTTTTGGTATTGGGGATTGAACCCAGGGGCACTTTACCACTGAGGAACACCCCCAGCTCTATTTTCCTTTTTATTTTGAAACAGGGTCTCATGAAGTTGCTGAGACTGGCCTTAAATCTGCTATCCTCCTGTCTCAGCCTCCCAAGGATTGGGATTACCTGCACACACCACCACCCCAGGCTGTGACTTGCTTCTTTTTATTTAATTTTTTTAATTACTGTTTTTGGCTGTGACTTATTTCTTGTGTACACTATGCAACTTCTTTTGTATATCCCCAACACTTTGTGAAAAACTGGCTTAAAGAAGGGAAGGAAGACAAAGCTGAGACCCCATGGGGCAGCCTGAGGCCCTGGCTGCTTTACAGGAAAGCCCACCTCACCAAAGCAGGAGCCTGAGCAGCTCCAGCTCCCAGACTCCTTTTTACCTGGCTCTCTGCCCACAGCGTGCTCCCACTCTGGTGCCCAGCTCCTCCAGGTTCAGTGCTCCCCCTCTCCCTCTCCTCCTTGCTAAGGCAACAAGAGGCTGTGAAGCTGCTCTTTGGTCTGTTAACTAACAGCACGCTAATGAGTCTGCTCCTCTGTGACTTCTCTGGGAAGGAAGTGCAGGTCCCGTGAGCCTAGCGTCCTGGTCTCAGCGTCTTGGTGGTTGGCCTTATCCAGAGCCTTGGGATGCCCACAGGAGCAGCTCTGCCCCAGGGGCTCCCCTTTTTTTGTGGTACTGGGGATGGAACCCAGGGGCATTCTACCTGGGCTACATCTTAGCCCTATTTTATTTTTTATTTGCACATGGTCTCATTAAGATGCTGAGAGCCTTGCTAAGTTGCTGAGATTGGCCATGAACCTGTAATCCTCCTTTTTCAGCCTCCCAAGTACTGGGATTGCAAGAGTGTGCCACCACACCCAGCTCAGGGGCTCCCTTTTACTGCCGCCAACCCAGTGTTAGAGGGACCGTTTGGTGGTGTGCCTGGAAAACGAGGCTCTTTCAGGGCGACAGGCCCCGGTACCTTCTGTGAGCAGTGCTAATCCATAGGCCTGGGCTGTGTGGTCCCCATGGTGTACTGAGCTCCACTGCAGGTCTCTGTGGAGGCCTACTGTGTGCCCAGCACTAGGAAACGCCCAGACTCCCAGGTGGCCACGCCCTGCCTTTTCCTCCAAGGCCTTCCTTGCACTTGCTGTTTACCACCACCACCCAGCCCTGCCTGGGGGGAGGGGGTTCTGCTGGCAGAAAGACACTCTTAGGGGTATGTCTGTATGGCCAGATGTCCTCCCTAGGCCCATACCCCTCTCTTACCTCCAGAGGACTGGGAACTCTGGATGGCCAGGCAGTGAGATGCTGAGTGTGGCAAGTACCTACATTGGCCAGAGAGCTGGGAGGCTGTGCCTGGGGACAGGAGGGTCCAGGAGCACGGGGAATGGGGATACCAGTGCTCTCAGTGTCCTGCCTCCAACTCTGAGGTTGGCCACAAATTCACATGGCTGAGCAGCTCACCGGTGGAGTAACAGTGGGCTGGTGGGTTCTGGGGTCGGGCCCACGGTAGGGTGAAGTGGCAGCCCATGGGAAGGCCGCAAGCCTGCACATTAACGCTCAGCAAGGGACACAAAGCAGCAGTGTCCAGCCTCAAGACAGCAGCATGGTGGCTGGGTGCCGGCATGCCAGGCGCTGCTTGGGGGATGTCTCAGGTGTGTGTGTGTGGGGGCTTCTCATTACCACTTCCAAGTGCTCTGGACCTGGTGGGGTAGGACCAGCAAGGACAGGGAGGTGACGGCAGGGAGGCTTCATTGGAGGGTGGTAGGCTGAGGCTGAGGCAGGGGGCTCAGAGCAGGCCACAGGGTCTTATCTGTTTTATAGAGATAAGCTTAGAGGAGTAATGCCCAGAGTACAAACTTCACACTGATTTCACAGATATAGCATAAGACTTAAAAGAAATCCTGCCCTGTGAAATCATGCTTCTGGTCTGTGTGGACTTAGCTCATGGAATTTATCATTCAGATCACACACCCTGGCATTTAATTACAGCTGGTTTAATGCCTTCTGTGACCTTTGGCTTTGAAAAAAGCTTGCAAATCCTGCCTTATGTGTCCTTCCTTTGTGGGAAAACGTGAGGTCTTACTAGAACACACTGCCTCCTCAGGCCTTTCTTGGGCCATGCCTCCTGCTCTGGGGACTGACCCAGGGTACCTCATGAACTTGGGAGTCTCTATACTCAGACTCTGAAACACAGGCACATGCTTCCACCAGTGCCAGTGGAGCTGCATGGTGAGTGTGGCTGCTGTTAATTAGAATTGGGACAACAAGTATTTGATTTCTTAGAGAAATACTGCCACACCACTTCCAACCCAGGCACTGAACTAATGTCAAAGCTTATGAGAGCCCTCCAATGCAGCCACAAAAAGGGGGCACTGCATTCTCCCCCAGGAGAAGCTTAGCCAGTCACAGGGTGGTGAGGTGCTCTGTGAGGGACTCTATGGCTGTATACTGGTCTTGCAGGACCCAGGGGACCTTTGACAATGACAAAGGCCACACCATTGACTTTAGGTCCAGACATATGGTTTTTTTTTTTTTTTTTCCCCTGGGGAGGTGGAGTACTAGGGATTGAACCCAGGGGCATTCTATCTCTGAGCTAAACCCCCCAGTCCTATTTATTTATTTATTGTGGTACTGGGATATAAACCCAAGGGCATTCTATCTCTGAGTTACATCCCACAGTCGTATTTTATTTTTTATTTTGAAACAGGGTCTCACTTAAGGTACAGAGGGCCTAAGTTCCTGAGGCTGGCTGTGAACCTGTAATCCTCCTATCTCACCCTCCCAAGTACTGGGATTACAGGCATGCACCCCCACACCCAATGATGTATGGTTTTAAAAACCATACTCTAGGAGTATCAAAAGTTCAGAGTGCACATGAGGAATGGTGGGGTACTTGGAAGCACACAAGGATGGCAGCCTGCCCCTCCCTCTTCCCCTCCCAGGGCTTGCAATTCTCTGAGGTAAGGGATGTCTCCATGGCAGCTTGGGTCCCCTCACAGGAAGAGAAAGCCACTCAGGAAGCTGCTAAAGTTGGGGGGCCTATGACATAAAGCACCTGGGTGAGCCCCTTGGCAGTGCCACCTGTTGCTAACTCCACCAGGTAGCAGCAGCCTTCATCCTGTGATGGGCCTTGGAACCCCTGCCCCTGGTAGGACCAAGTAGCCCAGTTCCTGCTGATTTTAGAAAAATGTAAGTCTAGCCAGGCACAGTGGTGCATGCCTGTAATCCCAGTACTTGGGAGGCTGAGACAGGAGGACCATAGGTTCAAGGCCAGCTTCAGCAACTTAGCAAGACTCTCCCTCTCTCCTTTCCAGAGGCTAAGACAGGAGGATCACAGGTTCGAGGCCAGCCTCAGCAACTTAGCAAGAACCTTCCTTCGTTCCTGTACTGAAGATTGAACCCAGAGCCGGGTGTGGTGGCGCACACTTGTAATCCCAGTATTTGGGAGGCTGAGACTGGAGGATCCGGGTTCGTGGACAGCCTCAGCTACCTAGTGAGGCACTCCGCAACTTAGTGAGACCCTGTTTCAAAATAAAGAATAAAAAATAGAGCTGGGGGTATAGCTTGGAGGTAGAATGCCCTTGAGTTCAATCCCCAGTACCGAAGGAAAAAAAAAAAAAAAGATTGAACCCAGGGGCATTCTACCTCTGAGCTATACCCCCAGCCCTACTTTTTTTTTTTTTTTTTTTTTGAAAGTGTCTTACTATGTTGATGAGAGTCTTATTATTACTTGCAAGGCTGGCCTTGAACCTGCAACCCTTTATCTCAGCCTCCCAAGTACTGGGATTACAGGCGTGCCCTACTACGTCCAGCTATGACCCTGTTTCAAAATAATAAAACAAAATAAAATAGGGCTGGGAGTAACTCAATGGTAGCATGCCTCTGGGCTCAACCCCTAGTATTGCATAAGAAGAAAAATGCAAGTTTGGTTTTGGTGACACTCCCCTGAGGTGGCAAAGCCACGTCCCCTGCCTAAGTGGGCACAGCTACAGGCTGAGGAGGAGGTGAGGGGCCGGGGATGACCCAGAGAAGACTTGTTCCTAAGAGGCATGAGACAGTGACCACCACCAGCCCTGTGAGCACTCGGGTTCCTGCTGGCTCTCGCCCAATACCCTGCTGCTCACTTTCTTGCAAATGCAGGAAAACCCAGCCCACCAAGTTCTGAGTAGAGCCCCTCTCCAAATGCTGCATAGAAAAGGCTGCTCAGAGCTGTCCCTTCCTGTTACATCTGCATAACAGCGGTAGTTAACTGAATCTGCCACCAAAAATATCTGGGTGCAGAGGCCCCCTGACACCAGGGTGCTGTGCAGAATAAGTGAGGCAGTGCCTGCCCCTGGGCTTCCTGCCCACCCCTCCTGCAGGGTTCCTCATGCCGTGGGACACCTGGGCAGGCAGCATCTGCAGCTGATGGGGCCTGTGGCAGCCTCACCAGTGACTGATGAGATCTGGAAGACGGTGCCACGTGGAGGGACAGGAAGCCGACACCCTAAGTCACTAGGCCCCGAGCCTCAGCCTGCCTCCAGCAAGGTGGGGCAGGCTTCCTTGGCTCACCCAGAAAAGCTACATTCCTTTAGTCTAAGTACAGAGCTGTGCTCCTGTGCATCTAGCCCCCAGAGACAGGCTTTAGGAAACAGCACAGAAATCCTGAAGGAGGAAGCAGACCAGGAACTTGTTCCCAGCCAGGTATGGCTACGTGACCAAGTCCAGCCATTAGGCTGTCCTTAAAGACACCCTTCCTTGTTCCAGATCCCTCCTTCTGGTTGGAATGTGCATGTGACTGCTATCACCTCGGATTCTGAGGCAGACACCCCATTTTCTGGGACTGGCAGAGGTGAGCACAAGTTTCCTGATGTTTCTGTGGCTGGAGCCCCAATGTGGCCTTCCTGTGCTGGGTGGATTTGCTTCAGACCCAAAGGAGGAAAATAAACTGCCACTCTATTTTGCTCTCTGAACCTGATCCATCTACCTGGAGCAACACACTAAGGACCTGGGCACCATGAAAGGGAGAGTTCCTGGGGTGGCACTCACAGGGCTCAGGGTGTCAGTAATAACCCAGTTCGTTACTGAACTGCGGTGCTTTATTTAGTTCCTCTGGCCACCCGCCAACATCTTGCTGACAGAGATTATTCTCATTTTGCAGATGAGGCCCTTTAAAAAAGGTTACACAGGAGCCAGGTGTGGTAGTGCATGCTTGTAATCCCAGTACTTGGGAGGCTGAGACAGAAGGATGCAGGTTCACGGCCAGCCTTAGCTACTTAGTGAGGCATTCCTCAACTTTGTGAGACCCTGTTTCAAAATAAAGACTACAAAGTAGAGCTGGGGGTATACCTCAGCGGTAGAATGCCCCTGGGTTCAATCCCCAGTACTGAAAAAAAAATAAAAATAGCTAAACCAGGATGCAGAGCAGGCCGGGGTGGTGTGGGTGGTACCCAGGCCCACTGGACCGGAGCAGAAAGGGAGGAGACTGGTCCAGATGACTTCCATAAGGCCAGGTAAATATGTTCCTCTAAAGGTCTGGTCTGGGCACAAGCTGACCAAGGTCCAAACCTTAGCATGCGTGGGGGTTGGGGGGCAGAGTTGTTTAGCTCAGTTATGAGCAAAAGTCACAGGCCAGCTCCTCTAGAGCACAGTGAATGAGTTAAGAGGCAGAAGCTGGGTTGGTGGCACACGCCTATAATCCCAGTAATTGTGAGGCTGAGACAGGAAGACCACAGGTTTGAGGCAAGCCTCGGCAACTTAGTGAGACCCGTAGCAACCTAGGAAGACCCTGTTTCAAAATAAAAAATAAAAAGGACTGGGGGTGTAAATCAGAGGTAGAATGTCCTTGGGTTCAATTCCTAGTACAACAACAACAAAAGTCTGTGTAAGGTAAAAACCACATCAACACCTGCCAAAGAGGCACCATCACTGGGCTGAGATAAATAGAGTCTGAAACTGTTCAGGGTGGCACAGGGACAGAGCCCGTGCCCTGGACTTTGACCCACCACGGGGAGTGCCTCGCTGTGGGACGCTGGGCAGGCTGCCCCCTCTGACCTGGACAAGCCCCTCTGTGGTCACTGGCAGCCCTACTTCAGGGCCAAGGGCAGATGGCTGAGGACAAGAGATGACAGCTCAGCTGGAGTCCCCACAGCACTCCTGTCCCCTGCTGGGAAGCCAGATGGACAGAGGCTGGGGGCAGGGCTGCTGGGAGCCCCTCTCTAATTCCAGCATAGGCCAGCAGGGGCTCCCCATGGCAAGAGGCCCCCTAAGCTTCCTGGAAGAGCAGAGGGCCTGGCTCCAAGCCCTGAGTAACCAGAGGGTCCTTTTTTTTGTATGTGTGGCATTAGAGATTGAACCCAGGGGCATTCTACCTCCAAGCTACACCCCCAGCTACTTTATTTTTATTTGGAAATAGTCTCACTAGGTTGATGAGTCTCACTACTTGCTGAGGCTGTCCTCAAACCTGCAATCCTCCTGTCTCAGCCTCCCAAGTACTGGGATTACAAGCATGTACACACATCATGCCTGGCTACCTGAGGATTCTGAATGTGCTAGCTTCGAGCCACCTGGGCCCCAGCTCCCCAGAGATCTCATTGGCCCATGTCTAGGGCCTTATACTCCACGAACCTAGGGCTGTGGGCAGAAGCTGAGGAGTCTACCATCTCTGCCAGGGCCGTCTCTCTACCGTGACTCACCGCACCTCCAGGTCAGTCAAACAATGACTGTCCTTTCAGACACAGAGCTCCTGGCTCTAGGCGGCAGCAGTGTGATCCTGGGAGGGCCACACTGAGCCCACTTTCCTGCAAATGACCTAAGGACAGGGCTCTCTGGCTTCCCTCTACAGGGTGATGGCCCAGGGAGAAGGTGCCTCCTGGTGGTGTCTACAGGGTTCCAGGGCCAGGCACTGGAATCCACCACAGCATGGGGACACAATGGGCCTTGGTCACTGCCACCTTGTCAGCTCCTGGCCCTGGAGGACTTCTACCCTGGTGATTGGCATCACCCCTCTGTTGCCCACTGGGGTGGGGGGCTTCTGCTGTGGCAGCAAGCAGCCCTGACAGGGGGATGATCAGAGATTCCAGGCTAGGGCCCTGGCGACCCATGAGGCACCGTGCCAGCTCTGCCACACACACGGCCCCCAGGAGGCCTCCAGGGGGAGGGGACCCCTGGGCCGGGTCTCTAGGGTGAGGTGGGCCTGAAGCAGAGGCACTCGCCTCCTGGGGCTATGATAGCTCAAACGTGTAGCTGCCCCACGCCAGCCCCACAGGCTGCCTCTCTGGTGCATGCCTCCCAGTCTGTGAAGCACCAGCAGCTGCCACAGCAGGAAGAACTGCTGCTTCCTGATAAAGGCCTAGGACCTTGCGGCTGCTCCCTGGGCTAAGCAGCAACCCTGTCCCTGCAGAATCATCTCTTGCCAAAAGCCTGGGGAGGGGGGTCACACTGCAGTGTCCGGGACTGTGGGACACTTGGATATGAAAATGGCAAATACATACCCCACAGTCATGAACCCCACATTCTAGGTCAAGCAGGAAGGGGCTCTCTCTGGCAAAGGAACAGGCCTGCCCCAAGCTGGCGGTAGGCTGAGACTCAGTGCAAGGGCAGCCCTTTGTCCTTCCCCACTTCCGGCTCCTGCAGCCATTCTGCATCCTGCTCAGTAGTCTGGGGCTTCCTGCTGGCAGGCAGTCTTCCCAGCCCTGACCCTGCTCTCAAGCTCTGCAGCTGGGTGCTTTGGAGAGGCAGGCTTAGGCAGTGGCAAGCACACAGACACCTTTCGAACCCCAGCCTGGGGTCTTCCCTTGCTTTCCTCCAATCTGTTACCACCTGTCCCCAGTCACTTTTCACACCTGCAGGCAGGTGCCCAGCCTCACCCCACCATGTGTCTTCATGCTGAGGGATGACCATTCTCCATCAGATGAGCCTTCATGAAGCTACTTTCCCTGGGCCACACAGCCAGCACGTGAATGGGACAGGGCAGCCAGAGCCCCATCCTGAGTGGCCCTTGGACTAGGCCTACTGTGGACACAGCCCTTCTGAACCTCAGTGCTCCAGCCATTCCTCCTTTGTGGAAGGGTTCACCAACTGCTGCTACCTGCAGGACAGGGGCACAGTCCTGCTGACCACCCAGGCAGGTACCACAGAGGAAGGACCAGGGCCTCAGAGTGAGCCTCTGCGCTGAGAGACACCTGAAGGATGTGGGGCAGCACATCCCTCCCTGGCAGAGGGATGGGGACAAAGAAGGGGCATGAGGCTGAAGCTCACACCGTGCACCCAGATTCTGCAGGTGCATGAGTTGGAGAGAAGAGGAAACGAGTTCATGGCTTCAGGGAAAGGACGGTGTTAGTAAATGGTGGGACAAAGGGAAGTTCCTGTCTGTTTCAAAATGTCAAATGGTTAAAGAAGTATGAGAAATAAAAAATAAGTATGAGAAAGCATAAAGCCTCATTAGTTTAGGTGCAAGAAAGATCCCAACAGTCCTCCTCCTATGGAGGACATCTGCAGTTACAGTGGGCTCCTAAAAATCTTTGCTGGCTTGATGAACAAACAAGGTTAGTGCTACAGTTTGAACCTGGGATTCCCACAGGCTCCTGTATTGGAGGGTTGGTCCCCAGCTGGTGGTGCTACTGGGAGGCGGTGGAAACCTCAGGAGGTGGGGCCTAGATAGAAGAAGTGGTGGTGGAGGTGGGCCCTGCCCTGGAAGAGGATATCTTGACCAGAGCTCAGCTCTGCCAGGCTCTTCTGCCAGGATGTTCTGCCTCCTCACATGCCCTCAGTGATGGGGCCAAGGGACTGTGGACTGGAACCTCCCAAAACCCGAGCCCAAACCCACCTTTCCTCTTTTGAACTGATTTTCTTAGGGCTTCTGTCACAGTGATGGAAATTTGACCAGTACCGTTAGCAAACTTTCAGGCTGAGGAGCCAGGAGGCATGAGGGTCCTCAAGGTAGGCAGCCCCTTTGCAAGAACCCTTGGGGTGTCATGAAGCTGTGGCCCCTCACCTGGGGGAAGCCCAAAGCTATTTCCCCAAAGCCCCCTGACCTGCACTATCTCACCAGACCATGACAAGGCCACTGGGAGGGGCGACTGCCTGTCAGCTTTCATTTTAGGGGCTGTTGTAGGCCATGCCACCATACCCTGCATGGGCAGAGATGGGAGAGAAGGTCCCAGGCTAAAGCTGTGGTGCCCTTCTGGCCTGGCTTGTGTGCTGGTCACCTTCTGTCCTGATTGGGTGGCTCCCAGACTGCAGCGGACATGCCCAGGATATGGGGACCCCCCTCAAGAAGGTGCAGGTGAGGCCCCTCCCTCTGAGGTGCACTGACCACTGCCCCCATGCACAGCTGCCCTCGAACCACAGCAAGCCCCTTACTAAGATGCATGGGGGACTGGGGGGCCAGGACACCAAGCCTACTTAGCAGAGATTGGGTATGGGAACCCTGCTCAGGGTGGGGGCCACGGGAGGAGGGTCTCTGCACTGTCCTCCAAGCAGGACAGGCTGGTGAGGCCCACCCTGGTGGAGGTGCTCTCCATCAACCCTCCCTAGCGAGGGGGGATGGGCTCCCAGACTCTCTTGATTGGACATCAGAAGTCACGCTCTATGAGGAGGTGAATCTGCCAGGCCTCAGGCCTCGAGGGACTGCCTCTCATTCACATTTCACACCTGCCTGCCTGGCACCTTCTGATTTCCAGCAGTGAGATGCCATTTCTGCTCAAATGCACACGCTCACATCCCAGGTCAAGGGAAGGTAGGGCGCTCTGCTCCTCCGCCAGGCGTGGAGAGTGACAGTGGCCTGAGACCTGCCTCCCAGGTCACTTCTTGTCCCGGCCAGGAGCTCTGGGGCTCAATCTTTCTGCTCCCAGGCATTTGATGAGGTGGTGGCCCAAATTCAAATTGCTCTTCCTTTAGGTCCCCACAAGGTGTGTGTGTGTGTGGGGGGGGGGGACTGTGGGGATGGCCCCAGGTAGCACTGGGCCCTGCCCATGGGTAGCACTCGAACCCTCAGGCAGCCAGTCCCCACAATGCCAACCTCTGAGCACAGCCAAGCTTGAAGGACACACAGCTTGCTGCCGCTCCATGGAGATTGTCCCTGCCAGGCTCAGAGTGCTCAGGCCTACAAGTAAGGGGTCAGGGCCACATGAAGCTGGTGACGCCACAGAATCCACAGGCACAGCCCTCCTGGGGCCTCTGTGGCAACCCAGGAACACACTTCTGTGTATACATGAGCAAAAGTGCCTTATCAAAGCTGCATGTCCTTTGAGCTTCGAGCCAAGTCTGGAGAGAATAGAAGCCAGGTGTGGAGGGGAGATGGAGCAGAACCTCAGCACAAGCCCAGTGCCAAGAGGGCTCATCCTTTGCCCAGCACCCTGGATCATTTTTCTTTTGCCTTTTCTGTATTTTTTCCATTTTATGCAAGGAAGTACATATTACAAAACAAAGAGACAAATGAAAAGGTAATGTCCACAATTGAATCTGGTGTGTGTGTGTGTGTGTGTGTGTGTGTGTGTGTGTGTTACTGGGGACTGAATCCAGGGCTACTTCCAAGCTATATCCTCAGGCCTTTTTATTTTTTATTTTGAAACAGGGTCTCACTAGATTGTTAAGAGTCTCACAAAGTTGCTGAAACTGGTCTCAAACCTGTGCTCTTCCTATCTCAGCCTTCTAAGTACTGGGTTTACAGGCATGCATCACCATGCTCAGTTGAATCTGATGTTTTTTTTTTTTTTTTTTTTTTTTGCGGTACTAGGGGTGGAACCCAGGGGCATTCTACCTCCAAGCTATACCCCTAGCCCTATTTTTTATTCTTTATTTTTGAAACCAGGTCTCACTAAGTTGCGGACTAATGTAATAAAATGTCCCAAACGACCAGCAAGCACAGTCCTTGAAAATAAGTTAGATGCATTTTCTCTAAGATCAGGAACAGGACAGAGATATGCACTTTTCCCGTAGCAGCCTCCTTGTATGGGGGTCCCTGCTGATGTGACGAAATGACAAGAAACTAGGGACAGAACTGTCCACAGAGTCTCCTTCTACGTACAGACATGGCTGGGTATGGAAGCCCCAGCGTGGGGGCAAGCAGCTTCTCATGTCCTGCATCCTGACTCCAGGTCCCCGATGGTTAGGGCTGTGTTAAGCTCTCAGAGGCTGGAGCAGCAGGAAAAAGTGCCCTCACCCATATCCTCCCTGCGCTGGGTGAGTTCAGCTGGTGTGTCAGCCAGGCAGCCAGCTTCTGAGCATGCTCAGTGGGCCCTGTGGGAGCCCTTGACAGCATGACCTGGGATCTCCAGGGACTAGTGCCCTGCCTAGAGCAAGGCGAACCTCAAAGGAGCTCTGCCTGTTCTGGGAGCCACGCCCTGCATGGCAGGCATTTAATGGGCATGCAGAGCAGAGGTGGGTGTGGATGGGGCAGGGCTTGCCCGAGCTCTGTCTCACATGTCCACAGGCTCTCCCACGAGCACATGCACACTGGTACACCTAGGCAGTTCTTGGCCCTCCTTTTCCATCAACTTTTGCACGCAGGGTCACAGGGACCCCTGTCCCTCAAAACTCCGAGCCCAGGGTGATGACAGGGGAGGGCCGAGCCCAGGGCTGGAGGGAGCTAGCAGAAGGCTGTGCTTGCAGTGGTGAGGAGGGAGAGCCAGGAGAGGTGGCCAGTAGGCCAGGCTGAGTGCAGGCACTTGGCCCAGGGTGGGTGCAGTGACTCAGGAGTGCAGGAGGAAGGGCAGCGAGTTGTCAGCTGATGGGACCCTCGTGACTCACAGGAGGTTAGAGGGAGGGCTTCCCTGGCTAGGGACAGGTCCGCTCTGCCTCCCCCATGGGAGGTGGCAGCAGACAGGAGCGGGAGAGGGGCTTCCTCACTGGCTCAGAGACAGGGTGTGTGCACACCAGGATATTGGAGCTGCATCCATAACCTGTGCTGGGAGGCTGGAGGCCTACAGGGGGGAGAATGTGGTCCCGGAGGGGACAGGGCACCAGGGGCCAGATGCAGTGTGAAACACCCCCACTTTTGTCTCCTTATGCTGCAGGGTGGCAGCCTATGTGTAAGGTGGACCCAGCTTATGGAGGACTGTATCCTGGTCCGGTATGCTGCCCAAGGCCCACCTGCCCCCTCGAAGACAGGCCACCCCGCCCTGCCTTCCAAATGCTTCTGGAGGTCAGAGGTCATCTGAACACATTTCTCCTTTCAGGACCCAGCCCCTGCTCTGCTGTAGAGCCCCACTCAACCTTACCCGTTCATGTCTGGGGCCAAGGACCCCATTCCCCTGTTGGGCATGGCGGCTGGGTCCCTCTGCAGGGCCCAGGAAGGTGCTCCTCAGGGCAGCCTTTTCAACTCTGCTCCTGCTGTGAAGGGCCTTGGAGAATGCCCTGGGTGCTCCCCAAGGTGAGCCCAGGGTCCTCTGTGTGGCCACAAGCCCTCCCCCTGTATACAACCTGTGAGCTTTCTGTCCCTGGGTCCTGTGGAGTTGCCCCCGCCCAGATCCCCTCCCCACAGACTGAGCCAGGCTCTGCTAACACCGCACCCATGGGCCCTGGGCACAGCAGGCAGGAAGGTGCTATTTTTCTCTCCCAGCTAGCCTGATCCCATGGGGCCTGTGAAGAGTGCTGCCTCAGAACAGCAATGGGTTTGAGACTTGGATAAAGCAGACCCACCAAGGATCACGAGAGCCACTCCAGAAAAGTGAGAAAATGGTGGCAGTGACTGACTCCACCAAAGGAGTGCCTCTGCACAAACCCTGGGGAGGTCCCCTGCGTAGCCAGAGTGTTCCAATTTCCCAGAACCAGGGCCTCTGAGGGAAGGGGCCTTTCCAGGTTGAAGAATGTGAAGGGGACCTGGGTCCTGACCAGAACAGGCCCTCCTTGCTATGGCCTTGGGGGGTGTGTGCAGCCTGGGCCTGCAAAAGAGGGTGGCCCTGGGTGCAGAGAGAAGGAAAGGATTCCGAGAGATGGGGTAGGTGAGATGAGGCATCTTGGGGCAGTGCTGAGGGAGGCCGCCCGTGTCCCCTCTCCAACCACCAGGAAGCAAGAAAACACACACGTGTGCAAAATTTCTCATAAAGGGGAACACAAAATGTAGCCAAAACTGGGTCTGGAAGCTCAGCCAAGGGACTGTGGTCACCACTACCACCCTTCCAGGGGTCTGTGGGGCCTTTCCTGTGGGGAGAGGTTCCCACCTGCAGGACCTGGGCCTTGGATGCTGGCAGTGCCAGCTGGTGAGTATGCAAAGCTTCGTGCTAGCACTGGGAAGCAGGGGCACAGGGCAGTGGAGCCTGCAGGCCTCTGAGCAGCACTGCCAGCTGGCCATAAAGACCCTGGGTGGCATTCAGGATAGGAACCGAGGGGCCAGTGCAACCCTGGACCCAGGAGAATCCAGAGCCATCAATCACCCCACACAGGGACCCCTGGTAAATCCAGGATCCCCAAGGCCAGAGCAAGTTTTGTCCCTGGGTCTGCATTTCAGCCTCTGCTGGGCCCCTGGGGACAGATAAGCAAGGAGAAGACATCAAGGTGGCCTCAGGCCACCTGTGAGGGAACATGAGTTACAGGTGTACTTGAGCATCAGACTCTGGGCTGCCCACAGGGTGAGGATGTTGACAGGTGGCCTGGGAGGCAGGAAGCTGAGGGGAAGGGGCCCAGGCAGGTGCTAAGTGAGGGCAATTGGTGGCCATGTGGGGTCTGCTTAGTGCCATGGCTGGCCTCAGATCTCGGAACAGCTATGTTGGGCCAGGTAGAAGTAGACCTGGCCCTGCTGGACCTCCCAGGGGCCAGGGGCTCAGGCTGAGACCACTGCAGGGACCCTTGGGCCATAGGGGCTTTGGCCTCCCCTCTCTGCACTTGCCCCAAGCTCTGCAAAGCACTGTCCCTTCTCCATCAGTGCCCCTCCTGAGACCCCCACCCCTGGCACTGCTGCACTGTGCTTTGGCCCCTTGTTTTCCCTCCCTCCCTCTCTTATTTCCAAAAGGAGTTTAGGCCAGGTTGGCCTCCAACTCCTGGGCTCTAGTGATCCTCTTGCCTCAGCCTCCTGCATAGCTGGGACTATAGAGGTATGCAACACAGCCCGGCCTCCCTGGATGGGCTCCAGGAACTAGGAAAACACAGAAGGCTGCTGCCATGATTCCTAGCTCCAGGGCTCAGGAGGTCCCATGACCCTCCCCTTCTTGGGTTTCCTCCTCAGCAAGGCAGGAAAGCAGGGATAAAAGTGAGAGAGTTCTGGGTGCATGTTTGGACAGAGAATGTCTCCAGGAAAGCTCACGTACTGGCGATGGCAAGGCATTCAGAGGTGAAATCACTGAGTCAGGATCTGATCAATGATTTGAATAGGCTTACTGGGCAGGTGGGGAGTGGCTGGAGGCGGCAGGCCACTGGGGATGTGTCATTGATCTCTCCCTCGGGAACTCTCTGCTTTCTTGCCATCACATGTGAGCCTTGGACTGTACCTCTGAAACTGTGAGCCCCAATAAACCTCTACTATGCTGTCTGTGTCCAGTATTTTTCTTTTTTTCTGTACTGAGGATTGAACCCAGGGGCATTCTACCTCCAAGCTACACCTTCAGCCCTTTTTATTTTGAAACAGTCTTGCTAAGTTCCTGAAGCTAGCCTTGAACCTGCAATCCTCCTGTCTCAGCCTCCCAAGTACTGGGATTATAGGTGTGTGCCACCACACGCAGCCTGTGTCATGTATTTTGGTCACAGCAATGGAAAAGCTGAAAATCCCGGACACAGCCAGTATACCCTGAGCCCTGGGGTGCTCCTATGCAGGACAGATGGATGGCTGTGAGTACAGGTGACAACAATGGCTAACAGCATATCCAGCATCTCTAGTCGGCTCCTCTCTCTCCACCATGCCAGCTACCTTCCAACAGCTCATACCTTCTCACTTATTTGGTCCTCACCCACCCAGGGTAGGAGATACTGATTCCCTCCCTTTCTGTCCAGGAGACAGGCAGAGTAAAGTGGAAGGTGAGGGTTACACAGCTAGGCTGCACTGGGCATCCATACCCTTGACCACGAGGTCCTATAGCCACTCTCCCAGCACATGCCTAGGACTAAAGAAAGGGTCTGCCGGGCGTGGTGGCGCACGCTTGTAATCCCAGCATTCGGGAGGCTGAGACCGGAGGATCCGGGTTCTTGGCCAGCCTCAGCTACCTAGTGAGGCACTCCGCAACTTAGTGAGACTCGGTTTCAAAATAAAGAATAAAAAATAGGGCTGGGGGTATAGTTCGGAGGTAGAATGCCTGAGTACAATCCCCAGTACTGAAAAAAAAAAAAAAAAAAAAAGAATAAAAAATAGGGCTGGGGGTATAGCTTGGAGGTAGAATGCCCCTGAGTTCAATCCCCAGTACCGCAAAAAAATAAAAAAATAAATAAAGAAAGGGTCTCCCAGAACTAAAACCAATTTTTTTCCAAACTTTTTTTTTTGCAGTACTGGGGATTGAACCCAAGGGCATTCTACCACCAAGCTATAGCCCCAGTCCTATTTTTTTTTTTTCTTTATTTTGAAACAGGGTCTCACTAAGTTGTGGAGGGCCTCACTAAGTAGCTGAGGCTGACTGTGAACCTGGATCCTCCTGTCTCAGCCTCCCAAGTACTTGGATTACAAGCGTGCGCCACCACACCTGACTTTTTCCAAACTTTTTCAAAGGCCAAAGCAGAGAGACCACTTTCTATGAGGTCAATATTTACCTGATACCAAAGCCAGGCAGACACAACAAAAGAAAACTACACAGCAATATCCCTTATGAATAGACACAAAAATTCTCAACAGCATACCTGCAATCTGAATTCAATAGCATATTAAATGGGTTATGAGCCGGGCGTGGTGGCACACGCTTGTAATCCCAGAATTTGGGAAGCTGAGACTGGAGGATCCAGGTTCGAGGCCAGCCTCAGCTACCTAGTGAGGCACTTCACAACTTAGTGACACCTAGTTTCAAAATAAAGAATAAAAAATAGGGCTGGGGGTATAGCTCAATAGCTCGGAGGTAGAATGCTCCTGAGTTTAATCCCCAGTACCGCAAAAAAAAAAAAAAAAAAAAAAAGGTTATGTAGTATGACAAAGTGGGATCTATCCCTGGAATGCAAAGATGGTACAACCTATAAAACTCAACTAACGTAGTATACCACAATAACATAATGAAGGGGGAAACGGCATGATTATCACAATTGATATAGAAAAAAATGACAAAATTCAACATGTTTTCATAGCAAAAAACACTCAGCAAACTAGGAAGAGAAGGAAACTACCTCAATAAAGAATTTTTATGTCCCTCTCAAAATCTCTGTATATCAGTGCTGATCTCGAATGTGATGGTATGTAAAGGCAGAGCTTCTAGGAGGTCATTAGGTTGTGAGGGTGGAGCCTCATGAAGGGATCTAGTGCTCCCATAAAAGACATGAGATTCTTTCTCTGGGCTCTGTGAGGACATACAAGGAATAAGCTAAGAAGTCAGACGTTTATCTTGGATCCTTCATCTTGAACTTTCCAGTCTCTAGAACTGTGAGAAATAAATGCTATCTAAGCCCAGTTTGTGGTATTTGTTATAGTAGCTGGGCAAACACAGCCATATATGAAAAGCCACAGTGAACACCACACTCAGTGGTAAAACCCTGAAAGCTTTTTATGTTATATCAGGAACAAAACAAAATTGCCCACATTTGGGGCAGTCCTGGGTTTTCTTGAAGTGAAAGGGAAAACTGAGGGTAGCAGACTTGGCCTTGGATTGGCAGAAATGCACCTGGCCATGGCCCAGGGCTCTGGTGTGACTTAGCCAAGAACCGTTTCTCTGCCTTGGTGGGATGGAACAGGGGCTTGGCAAGGGCTCTTCTCCTCAGAGTAGAAGGCCTCTCCTTGCCTCTGGCCACAGCAGGAAGGGGACAAACGAGGTGAGGGAAGTCCCTTGACCTCCCCTAAACCAAGTCCACTCTGGTGACCATCATCACCAGATGTGGCTTCCACAGTTGGCTGCTCCCTGGACACACCTAGTGGGGCTCAGCCAGGGTGTCCCTGGGGCTTTTCACCCAGGGAGGGCTCCTGTGACTGCAGCTTCCCCCTCTCCAGGAGCCACTCCCTATGACTCTTGTCCACCCAGCCTCCTCTTTGACCAGGGTTAAAAGACAACTGGTGAGCTGGGTGTGGTGGCACATGCTTGCAATATCAGTACTTGGGAGGCTGAGATGGGAGGATTACAGGTTCACGGCCAGCCTCAGCTACTTAGTGAGGACCTCCACAACTTAGTGAGACCCTGTTCCAAAATAAAGAATAAAAAAATAGGACTAGGGGTGTAGCTTGGAGGTAGAATGCCCCTGGTTCAATCCCCAATGCAGAAAAAGTAAAAATAAAAGATAATTGGCAGAAGACTGAGTTGACACAGGTGGCAGGCAGGGCAACCAGTTGCCCCACAATTGAGTCCTGGCATCCTACCAATACTGTCAACCATGCCCTCAGTCCATACTCACACCCCAGGGCCTCTGCAGGGTGGGCCATCTCCCAGTCACTCCACGAGGCCATGGTGGGCCTGTCCTCCCAGCTACTCAGGATAGAGTAGGCTATCACTCCTCCCCAGCCTCGATTTTTTTTTTTTTTTTTTTTTTTTGGGGAACTGGGATTTTTTTTTTTTTTTTTGTGGTACTGGGGATTGAACTCAGAGGCATTCTACCTCCGAGCTATACCCCCAGTCCTATTTTTTATTCTTTATTTTGAAACCGAGTCTCACTAAGTTGCGAAGGGCCTCACTAGGTAGCTGAGGCTGGCCACGAACCCGGATCTTCCGGTCTCAGCCTCCCGAATGCTGGGATTACAAGCGTGCGCCACCACGCCCGGCTTGGAACTGGGATTTAAACCCAGGGGCATTCTACCTCCAAACCACACCCCCAGTCCTATTTTTTATTCTTTATTTTGAAACGGTCTCACAAAGTTGTGGAGAGCCTCATTAAGTAGCTGAGGCTGGCCGCGAACGCGGATCCTCTGGTCTCAGCCTCCCAAGTTCTGGGATTACAAGTGTGTACCACCACACCTGGCAGTCAGCCTGGCTCTGTGGTCCAGGAACCAAATGGTGGGAGACCATGTGGGAAGGCCAATGCTTTGTGCTCGGCCACCCTATGTGTAGATGGTGTGGAGCAGGGCCAACCTCCCTGGCCATCCAGACCAGATGAGACTACTTGTCAATACTTGCTGGCATTGCTCTGCAAACTGCGGGGAGCTGCAAGCAGCCCAAGCGTGAAGCTCTGGGGGCACAGTCATGTATCCCCTGAGCCCTCCTGACCTGGGTACCTTTTGGACCATTCCAGCCTGCTCCACATGCTGACACTGGGCCTCATTTTACCCTCACCGCAGCTTGGGGTGCATAACCCTGTTTTGTAAACTGAGATACTCAGAAGAAACAAGTGGCAGTATCCATGCAGAAGCCAGTGGGGTGTGCAAAGGCAGGGCCCAGGCTGGACGGTGGAATGCAGGAGGAGTGGTCAGCAGGTAGAGGCATTGGAGAACGAGGCCCGCAGGGGACATGGGGCTGCCAGTCTACCTCCTCCAACAAGGAGCCCCACAGGCTGGGCTTTGTGGCACCTGGCCCAGAGCTGCTCTGCCTCCTCTGGCCACTTCCCCATCCAGGGCAAGCAGGAAGAGACCCCAAAGAGGATGCACACATACACCACTGGCTACCAGGTCTCCTCTGTGGGCCTGTGAGCTCCTGGGTTCAAGGTAGAGGATACTCCACAAGCCCCTGGTAGGTGGGGGCATTCACCACCTGCCAACCACCCTGGCAACATCCTATTGCTTTGTGATGCTCAGCTTGCCTCCTAAAGGGGCACCAACTAAGCTGCACATGGTGGTGCATACCTGTAATCCTGGTACTTGAAAGGTTGAGACAGGAGGATTGCAGGTTTGAGGTCTACCTCAGCAACTGAAGACTCTCAGCAACTCAGAGAACTTGTTTCCAAAAAAAAAAAAGGGCTGAAGAGCTGAAGGGTAGCTCAGAGGTAGAATGCCCCTGGGTTTAATCCTTAGTTACACACACGCTCTCTCTCTCAGTGGGGGTGGGTTAGCGTTCTACTTGCGGAGGACACTGTGCCACTCTGGTCAACTGCTTGGTTGCTTCACGCTTCTCGGGCTCATCTCCACTCAAAGGGCACAGGGACTGTTAACTTTAGGTGTCAACTTGACAAAGGCAAGGGGTACCCAGACACCTGGAAAAGTGTGATGTCTGCGAGGGCGTTTTGGAAGGAGACCAACATTAGGATCAGTGGCCTGGCCTACCCTCATCCAACGTGGGCGGGCCCTGTGCAAACGAGCAAGGGCCTCTGCAGGACAAAGATGTGGGGGTTGAAGATATCTTTTCTCTCTCTGGAGCTGGGACAGCCTTCTGCACTGGACATCAGAGCTCCAGGTTAGCGAGGTGGATGACAGGGATGGGAGAGGTCTGCTCAGTCAGCCACTGTTTGATGCACCAAGCAGTGCTCATCCCCCCTAGCCATGCAGGTTCCCTGGCCTGGGAACCCCTGGCAAGTGAGAGCCACTCTGCTACCTGGATGGGGCCGTGTGTGAGGTGCTGGTCCCAGACTGATGCCACAGTGCATGAGGGAGCCCCTGGCATCCGCTGTGTGGCCTTTGCTTCCCAAGTCTTCTGAGCAATTGATGCAGTGCTGCAGAGTGAGCCAGGAGGAAGACGACCCAGGCTGCCAGGGATCCCTAGGCTTTCTATTCGGGGGTTCTTCATCCTCTGCTGGCCTGAGTGCATTCTGTACCCCTGAGTGAGCTCAGCCTGAAGCTGGTGGTGGGGGGGGGGAGGTTGAGGCAGTGGCTGGGAGTTATGTGTTACACCCTGTAACAGCCCCATATCGGTCCCATCCTGCCTTTTACCCACTTGGCTGAAACCTGACCACCCTTTAGAAAAATGATGTTTTCCGCCGGGCATGTTGCCAGCCCAGCTTCCAGGAAAGCAAAGGAACAAATCTGTCCTTACAGGACTTGGCTTCTCGAAGGGCATGCCAAGGGCCCTGAACTTTGCTGGGGTTCAGAAGGTGGGCTGACAAGCAGCCCTCTGTCAGGACATGTAGGAGCAAAACCAACTGCCTGGCCCTGATGCCTGCCAAGAGGGAAGAGAGGTGGTAAGGAAGTGCTGAGAGCCTCTTTGAGCTGGCCGGGGCTGCAGGGACTTGGGGGAGTGAGGAAGGCAGGCTCAGACCTGGCAGTCCAATTGAGGCCTGTTCTGCAGGCAGGGCTGGAACCTGTAGGCTTGTGCCCAGGCAGGGCCTCTCCTTCCAGGTGACACCAGACACCTCCACGCTCCCCAGAAGATCATTTGCTCTACCCCCCCATCCCATCCACCTATATTGGTCCTCTCCGGGGAGCCGCCACATCAGACGTAAATGACTTGGCTGTTTGGGGCCAGGCGGCCATTCATTCTGCTGGACTCTGAGAAGGGGGGACTCAGGGGCCTCTCCCCAGGCCCCCCAGCCCCCCAGCAAGCTTGCCCATGGGGTGGCCTATTACCTATCAGCACAGGCAGGTGGTATGGCGTGGTGGGTATGAATTCCTGGCTCCATGAGTGGGGAGACACGTCTGGTCCCCCCAGTGAACAAGCATGGTGTCACTGGGGAGGCTTAAAGGGGGAACTCCAGAGCAACATGCCCGTGTGGCTTTGCCACGTGTGACCTTAGGTAACAAGTTATTTCGGCTCTCTTCCCATCTGTTCACTCATGTGCAAGAGGGGGCCGAGAGTGAGGCTGGAACAAGGAAGGCCGGCACCAAGCAAGGTGGTGTGCAGCTGCTCCACTCCACGCTCCATTCCACCTGAGCCCTCCCTCTGAGAGCTGGGGTGTGGATCTAGGACTTGGTGCTGCAGCAAAGGATTCCCTGCTGAGGAGTGGGAACCAGGTTCCAGGTTGCCTGGCTGCAGGGAAAGACCACCCCATCCTGTCTCAAACCTCAAAGCTCCTGGGTCCCTACTGCCCAAGGACACAAAGCTCCAGAGAGCTAAATATTTAGGTGTTCTGGCACTCAAAACTCAGAAGAGATGCCTCCTGCTGTCTATGGGCCACAAACGCATGTCTACATTTGCTCCCTGTGACAGCAAGGGCTTTCTCATTTCAGATGGGGACTTGGCAGGCTCTGTGAGGCTCCCCCATCCCAAGCTGGTGGGGCACACTCCTAAGGCTGGCAGGAGGATGAGCTCCTTTCTGGGCCAGTGTTGGGAGCTTGGTCTGTATGGCAGCACAATGAAGGGACAAGCCTTGGGTGTGGCTGGTTTAGAGGGCAGGACTGGGTACTAGGTTGGAGATGTGACAAGCAACGCTGTCACGGTCACAGGGGGACACTGTGGCACAGGGTGTGGGTGTCTAGAACCCAGGCCAGACTGAGGGGTCACAGGGCAGGCCTTAATTGGGAAAGGCCTATTGGGATTTCCCTGTGGAGGGGAGAAGGGTCCTGTGACTCCAGAGCATGGGTTCCGGGCTCTGCTTTTAGTTATAAGAGTCTTTCTTCCAACTCAACCTTCTAGGGTCCCCAATAACTGGAGCCAGTGGCATTGTCTGGTCTTCTCGGGCTCAGCTTCCCTGGGCACCTGCAGGGAAGGTCCTGGGGGTATCCACACTGCAAAGTAGATAGCAGTCATTCAGCCGTTTGTCCCCCCTCTCAGGCTTTTGAGCTTTTGGCCAACACTCCACCACCAGCAACATCCCGAAGGGATTCAGGGGTCAGCAGGCACCCCGTCCCATGCTCAGTGTGCTGGTCTGAGGACAGCAGAGCCTGCAGGGGGTAGTACCTGATGGACACATCCCCCATAGAATCGGGCACCAGGCCATACCTTCTTATGTTGTGCAAACCCATTAAGTTCTGTATGTCCTGCAAACCCATAGGGAGAGGACAAACAGTTCTACAGAAGACTCGAGCCACACATAGCCAAGTAACTGGCTGAGGAAGACGCCACAGTGGCCAGAGAACAAGCATGGTCTCACCCGTCTTCAAGCAAATGTGCACTGAGACTACAGTGGTCTCAGTTTACAATGGGGAGCCTCGGGCAAGGCCCGGGTCTAGGAGGAAGGACCACCCTCAGACCTACTGCCAGAGACACAAAAGAACCATGTGTAGGCATGGTCGCAGGTTGCAGGCACCTAAATGTTGACAGCCAAAGCCAAATACCCCCATTGCTCTCAGAATACAGCAGAGGGAAAGGAGCCATGTCCAGATAACCATGATGATCAAGCTGGCAGTGGAAGGGTTAAACACTCACATCATAGACCAAGAGGAACACATTCCAGAAATGGGCTGCACGAAGACCGCAGGTGGCAGAAGGTTAAGTATAGTTTGACAGAGGTTCTAGAAAGTTTGCAACATCAAAATAGCACTGTGATGCTTTAGAGGAGACACGACTCTGCCGAGCAGTTGTAACTGGAAGTATAAGACACCAGAAACACATGAGAGGCGAGACAGTGGCCAGGGGGCAGGTGTGTGGAGGCTCTGCCTGCACCCTGTGCCTGTCGCAGGGACAGAGACTGTGAGGGTGTCTGGCTCAGGCCATGGTGGGGGAGGGGACTGCCACACCCTGAGGAATAAGGTCTCCATCAGCGCACTGTCACCAGTCCTCCCCGGACCTTCAGCTCCTCTTGTTTGGGTCTTGTGGGTCTCAGAGGGAGGGGGTGAGAGGTCAGTCCAGGGATACCAGGACTGACATGCAGTTCCACATCTGGACTCTGGGAGATCTAGAGGGCAAACACTGCAGAGTTCTTCTGTTAAGTGGGCATCGACAGTGGCTTCAGTGGTGCCCCTGCCACAGCCCAGGCTGAGGAGAAGACCTCACAGCTACAGCACAGCGCGACACAGGTTGCCACGTCCAGCTAGTGGGGTCTGGCCTGTCTAGACTCCAGCTGCTTTACAGGACGCTCCATGCAGGCCTCAAGCCTACAAATTCAGAGTGAGAAGATGTGCTCCCAACTTCCCTAGCTGGCTCTGGAGACCCTGTTTCTTTCTTTCTTTTTTTTTTTTGCGGTACTGGGGATTGGACTCAGGGGCATTCTACCTCCGAGCTATACCCCCAGCCCTATTTTTTTATTCTTTATTTTGAAACAGGGTCTCACTAAGTTGCGGAGTGCCTCACTAGGTAGCTGAGGCTGGCCGAGAACCCGGATCCTCCAGTCTCAGCCTCCCAAATGCTGGGATTACAAGCGTGCGCCACCACGCCCGGCGGGAGACCCTGTTTCTGTCCTGAAAAGAGGTAAGACTCTACTACGTCCTGCAGAAAAGAGCCCACAGTGGTACTGTATGCACAAGTCTGAGACTTCTGTGGTGGGAACTATCGGCAAGCCCATTTTACAGATGGGGAAACCTTGGCACAGAGTCTCAGAGCTTGTGAGAGGCAACGCTGGGATTCCACCCACCTGGTCTGGCTCTGAGTCAGACCCTGCTGCCACCCGTTTGGTCCTGGAGATCCCAGCTCCTGTTCCTCCCTCTTCCTAGCTGGCCTCCTCACTGGCAGGCATTCATGGTACTTCTGTCTCTCTGTCCTTGAAGCAGGAAAATAAAATGAGGCCCAGAATATCCCAGGTGGGGAATGGAGCCCAAGCAGGAAGCCAGACATTCCAATATTCACAGTGGCAAGCCCAGCTTCTGCAGGGTGGCCTGGACTGACTGTAGGAGTGCCCCACCCTAGGACAGTCTGGACCCCCTTCCTGCCATGGAGATAAGGCTCCTGCCCATGCTCTGTCATTAGTCGGGGGGCTCTTGGGTTCTACATCTCTGTAAACAACTCATCACTTAACTCTTTTTTTTTTTTTTTTTTTTTTGTGGTACTAGGTATACTAGGAATTGAATCTAGGGGCATTCTACCTCTGAGCTATACCCCCAGCCCTTATTATTTTTTATCCTGAAATAGGGTTTTGCAAGGTGCAGAAGGCCCAAGTTGCTGAGGCTGGCCTCCAACCTCCCAAGTACTGGGATTACAGGCATGCACCATCACACCCTTACTGGTGTGTTCTAATGTCCCCTGATTGAGCTTTCCAGGGTTCCCTCTGTAAACAAACTGAGGCAGTTGTGCTGCTCTCCTCTCCACCCCACAAACGGGCCAGATGCAGGTCTGCTAAGGCCTGTGCACCAGCCCAAAGCCTTGCTAAGTCAGCCTTCTGGTACAGCACCGTGACCAGCTGCTCACAGCTGCTCCACAGACGAGGAGCTGGGCTGGCCACCAGACTGAAGTATTCTAAGGGACTGCAAATGGCTATGGCTCCCATAGAGCATGGACAGCTGTATCCCAGGCAGCTCCATTTTAGAGATGGGCCCACTGAGGCTCCAGCATGTTTATCTGGCTCCATCCATAAGAGAGGCCAGCTTGGCTCAGGGGGCTCTCTTTTCCTCCTGGATAGGCTTTCCAGAAGGATCCTATCCCAAAGTCTACTCCACAGGCCTGAAAAGGCAGACCAGGCCCTGTGTGTTCCCTCCCCTTGAGCCTCAGAGAGGACCCAAGTGCTCTCGTGGTAGCCTGCTGAAACCTGGGGCATGTCACTCACCGCCGGCAGCCTGCCCAGGCTGAGGTGAGGGGCTGAGGGAATGAAGGGACTGACAGCTAAGAGTAGGGCTGGGGCCTCCAAATGGTCCAGTTGCCCTGGAGAGAGCCCCAGAGAGGTATGAGTAGGCCGTGCTGCAAGAGAAGGCCAGCTCTGGGCTGTGTGCACTCGGTAAGGCTCCCAGCACCGCAGGGCTGGCGGAAGCTTGGAATGGGAGGAGCCTGGGGCACAGTGAGTGGCAAGGGGGAAAGGCTTCCCAGGCCGGGTTCTGCCAGGTCCCAGCCTCACACCAACACTCAGAGAGGATGTGTGTTGTCTCTACTGCCTGGACAGTCTTCCCTCTGCCTGCCCAAGGGCCTCTCAGTGTCCACCCTGGGGTCTCTCCTGTGTGTGTGAGTATGCACATGCCATGCTTTCCCAGGACAACAGCCCGTGTGTGCCAGAGACTTGGGATGATACTACACCAGGAAGGGGGCCATTCTAAGCTTGGATAAAGCCAGAAAGTGACAGGCTGCATTCAAGGGCAGACAGGGCATCAACACCTGGTCTCTGCTGGCCCCCGTCCCAGGGCCCTCTCTTGCTCCCATTTGTCTCTGCCACCAGCAGTGGGCCTCAGATGACGCGTCTGAGCCCTAACTGGTTTCAGGGTGCCTCTTCCTGTCTACACTATTTGCCCTGCAGAACTGCCCTTGTGGGAGTGGCTTCCCCAACCCTCAGATGCTGCAGGTCCCCTACCCACTGCCACCAGGAGGGCTTGTCTTTGTGACTGGGGAAGTGTCACACCCCCTGGGGTTTAGGATGTTTTTCAGCCTAACATACCCTACCTTCTAAAACAAAAACATACAAAATCTTACTAGGAAGACAAAGGCCAACTGAGTTCCCAAAAGACAATAATAGTCTTGAGAGATTAAAAAAAAAAAAAAAAACACACATCACCTTGTGAATGGGTGCTACAAGGGGATCAGAGGTACTGACTTCAGTGTGTACTGGGTATTGGGAAGATGGTCTGAATTGCACATCCCTGCCAGCCTGGGGCCTCCTGTGACCAACCAACACGTTCCCACTCAATAACACACCCCAAAGTGTGGCTTCTTGTGCTTTTCCTCTTCATACACACCGTGTACCCCAGGAGAGCAAGGAGCCCAGCTGCAGGGCTCCTCCTGCCACCTCTGCCACTCTGGCCTTGAAAGATTCCTGCAGTCCTTCACACTGGGACTGTGTCCTGTGTGGCACCAGGTGGCAGCTCAAGGGCATCCAGAGAGCAGCAGCTCCTGGGGTGGTCCCCTGGCTTCCACCTCCTCAGCCCTGACACCCACACGGCCCATCCTTCTTGGGCTACGTGGTGGGAGTCTGCAGTTCCTGGCCTGAGGGCCGCCAGGGACCAGCAGACCACGCAGAGAAGTATGGCAGACCACGGGAGACACCCAGCGATGCCATGATGGTCCCTGCTGACTATCAGCAGACTGGCCAATGCTCCCTCTCTGGAGACAAGAGAACGTGGCCTAATTCTTGTCCTGCAGCTACTCGGGTGAAGACTGCCAGATGTTTCCCAGTAAATCTGAGGATGCAGGTCTGCATTGAAATTGTGCATGTCTGCCCAGGTCTCAGAAGACGTCCTGTGGCTGCCATCCTCACTGAGGGACAGGCTTCCTCACAAAGGGGTGGCAGGTGCAGCAGAAGGCTGGTGGAGGCATAAAGGCTTTAGGATAGACAGATGTGCAAACATTGGCTACTGGCCCTCCAGGCTTAGGTACCCTGACAGGTTCTTCCACTTCTCTGGCCTGATTGCCTTTTGTGGGAAATAGACCAACATTCATACACCTGTCTTGTGGGGATACTGAGAGCTGTCTTAGTTTTTTGTCCTTGCTATAATGAAATACCTGAGGATGAGTACTTTATAAAGAAAAGAGGTTGATTTAGCTCACACTTCTGGGAGATTCAAGGGCATGGTACTAGGGCAGGAGTGTGTGAAAGACAGAGATGATAGGTGATACAGGAAGCCAGTCAGTGTCAGAGGAGGGGCCAGGTTGAGAACTATGATCCTATGAGAAGTACCACGTCAATCTGTCCTGAGGGTGGCACCCTCAATGACGTACTTACCTCCCACTAGGCTCCACATGGCAAAGGGACCAAGCTCCCGACACAAACCCTCGGGGGACACCCTCAAACCACATCCAAACCAGGGCAAGGGACAAAGCAGATAACCCATTCTAAGTACCTGCTGCAATCTCGGGGTACGAGAACCGCCCACCAGACTGCTCACTTGCCCCCTGTGAGCTCTCTCCCCTTTCCCTTGGGCTCCCCACCCTTGGAGTGGGTGCTGTAGTCACCCCTCTCTGAGCTGGGGTGAGATGCAAACATCCCTGAGAAGGCAGGGAGGTGTCTGGGATGACCACAGCACAGCGATCCCCAGGCCCCTAAAGTGCTGGGCCACCCCAATTGCACATGAGTGGGCTAGGATTTTGCCACCAAAGCCACAAGATAGGCACTTTTTGCTGACTTAAGAAAAGCAAACTTTTTTAAAACTCACAATAATAACAATGGCAATAAGGGTGCCACAGAGACGGGCTTTGAGAAGTTAATGTTTATATTTGGAGCACTGAAACATTCAGGCTCCTCAACACAGAAATTCCACTCCTAGGAATTTCTAGAGGAAATCAGAGCTATGCAAAACATCTGCACACAAGGCCATCCATGGTAGCACTCCTTACAGGAACAAAAAAACTAGAAAGCTGCACATTCAAGGACCGGGTACCAACATACACCGAGCCGGACCATCTACAGCCACGAGTAGTTCGTTTTTATAACGTGGGTCAACGCTCCTGGGGTAACTGTGGTTTCAATTAGAGAATAATGTCAGGGGATAGGAAAGGTTCTCTTCTTCCTCCTATTTCACTACCACAGCAATTGGGACAACAACTACAAGAGGCATGTGAACGACTCCAGGTCCTTCCCTGACAGTAAATACCAGCCCCCTATGTGCTGGTGTCCCCAGACCCAATGTGGCCTGGACTGCCGGCACTCACCACACCCTCAGAACAGCAGAGGAACCACAGATCTACCACTGAGAAAGACCCACAGGGAGCCTACAGTAGCGCTGGGGCTTCAGTGGCCCCAGGAACTAGTGCACACCCCAGGCATAAAGACAACAGGAAGGACAGCACAGACAACAGTACAGATGACCCCTTGGGTGAACTATGTGTGAGCCTGCCTTCTTCTCATGTGTCTACTAAAGAAAAATGGGTTTTTGCTGTTTTATTTTCTGGATTTAGTGAAAAATTGAATGTGGAATATCTCAACCTCAGATGCCGTTCTTGTCTCAGCTGAAGGCCTCTCAAGGCCATGTAGGCTATAGTGACCTCTGCCAGATTCCAGGTCCTGTTCACTGCCCCAAGTCACATGCTCTGTTCCTCTTCCAATGGATGCAGGTTTTATCCCTTGATTTCAAAGAAAGGGACTGTGAAGGCAAGCTGGACACTGGAGTGCCACAGAAATGCTCTGACTTTGGCCTCTGCCACTGAGAAGCCCCTGCTTCTGGGGAAACAGCACAGTACTGCAGGCCACTCCTTGTACCTGACTCACAGGGAAGGGCAGGGCAGAGCCCAGATCTAGGAGACTGAGGCACCAGGGAAAACGCCCCAGCTGGTGTCAATGTGGGGGTAGCACCCCTGGCGTTGGATCCCAGCTAGTGTCAATGCACCGTGGGCGTGCTACGGTGATGGTTGGGGCAACTGAGGGCACACAAGGCATCAGCAATGCCTGCATACAGGAAGCCAGGTGTCCTAGAGGCAGGGTGTGTGAGTGGAGGCTTGGTCGGGGGGAGCTCAACAACAGTTGGGGAGAGGGCAGAGGGCAGGGGCAGCATAGGCTGGGCACCAGGCAGGTTTCTGGAACCTGAGATGGCTTGAGAACAATGTGAGGCAGGGTGCACACAAAGGTGAAGCTGCAGGCACCAAGAGGCTCCAACTGGTTCCAATCTCCCACAAGGAAGCTCCACAGATAACAGGAGCCCACTGACAGTGCCCAGAGGTGCCCTGCTGCAGAGAGAACGCCAACAGAGCCCAGGACACCAGCGAGGTGGTTGAGGAGCCACACCGGAGTTCAAATGACTATTGCAGTTCCAAATGAAGCCCATGCAATTTCAGAGACATTTCCAGGTTGACCCAGGCAAGACCCTGACCCCATTTCCTCTTGTCTCACCTCCAAACAGACAGGAAGAGGAAGAAGGGATGTTCTGGCTCCAGGAGCATCATCCTGACTCTTTGAGGTCACGTGACCCCAGAGGGGGTGCTGACACTCTAACCTCAGTGTTTGGCAATGTCACAGCTCCAGCTGCTGTCTATGGGTAGCCACATTTCCCCAAGGCCAGGTGAAGCCCAATGGCAGACATGAGACCACAGAGGGCCTGCCAATGCTTCTCTCAAACACATGCTCCTCCACCAAGGCAAGAATAGCAGCAGCTACCGGAAGCTCTGAACCATATTCCAGGAAGGTATCAAAAACCTGTCCACACTGGGAGTGGTGGCACACGCTTGTAATCCCAGTACTTGGGAGGGTGAGACAGAAGGATCACATGTTCGCAGCCAGCCTCAACAACTTGTGAGCCTTCTGCAACTTAGTGAGACCCTGTTTTAAAATAAGGAATAAAATAGAGCTGGGGGTGGAGCTCGGAGGTAGAATGCCCCTGGGTTCAATCCTCAGTACCACAAAAACAAAACAAAACAAAACAAACCCTGTTCACCTCCATTCATCACCTGAACACATGCCCAGCTCAGAGCAGCCTGGGGTGGACACGTGCCACGGGGAGGCTGGGAGCAGGGTAGAAGCCACTTCCCCACACCAGGCTTGCTTCTCCTGAGCCAAGGACAGCGGACGCTGGCACCAGAGGCTGGAGGACTTCAGTCGAAAAGCTTCCAATATATGTCTCAGAGCAGGGAAGCATTTGTCCAGGCCCCCACAACAGCCTTAAGGACGGACGAGGAGAGGAGCAGGGAGGCCTACAGACCCCAGAGGGCCTGGCAGGGCTATGCAGAAGCAGGCCTGTCCTCTCCTCAATTCACGGGCCTGGATGTCACTCCCACATACAGGGCCTTTGAAGGGTAGGTGAAGACATGGCAGGATGGCCAGCATGACATCTGAGTGCCAGACACCAGGTGCCATTCAACATCAGTCATCCCACCACTGCAGGCACTGCCCTGTCCTGAGAATGGCTGTTCCCTGGGCAAGTGGGGGAAGTCCACTCTGACCTCCACAGCAGAGGCCTAGCCCCAACCTGGTGAGCCCTCAGAAGAGGAGCTGGGGTACAGTCGAGATTTAAATGCACAAGGCCAAGACCCCTCTGGCCTCCCAAGCCAACTCATTACAAAAGCAATGTACCTCGTGCCCGGAAAGAAGAGGAAGGAAAAGGAGGGGAAGAGGGACATACAGAGGTGCATCACCTGCTTGGTAACAAGGAAAAGGGCCTCCTGACGTCCTGGAGCCCCTCCCCCACACAGCCTGTGTACTGCTGAGCCAGCCACTTCCTCTAAGAAGCATCCAGCTGACTGACCACACATGTACAGTTCCACTCTTGCCCTATGCATGCTCCTTAGGCAGGGGGCGCTGGGCTCATCTGGGCCTCTTGCTCTGGGAGACATATTCTGGAGAAGGGAGGCTGAATCTTTCACCCCAGGGGACCCACAGGCTGCAGGAAGAGCAGGTAGCCCAGGTAGCCCCTGCTGGGTCAGCTCACTTCAAAGGCTCTGGCCCTGAGTAGTCTGTAGGCTACACCCTCAGGCTCTTCAATGGACAGGACCTCCTGCAGGTAGGGAGGTATCCTCCTTGGCCTACTGGGGCCTGTTAGTGTTCAGCTCTGGGCACGTATAGCCCTGGCTGGTGGAGGGGTGGGTGGCTGCAGCCACCAGGCCCAGCTCAGTCTATAGCACAGCATGGCTGGACTGTGGTGGTGGGTACTGCACAGGAAGGTGTATCTGTGCAGAGCAGGCCCAGTATGGGGCAGGGAGCAATATTTCAAGGGCTTGGGCAGGCAGTTCTGTAACTTTTAAGTCAGGGATCTGGGACATCACCTCCTAGACTGGGATCTGCTGGGGAGGGGGGGGACAGGGGACAACTGAAGGCAAGGGGGTATAGCCCCTCAACTCCAGGATCCCAATTTTCTTACAGTCTTAGAAAGCCCCAGGAAAAGGACTGGGAACTGTGCAGGGGGAGCAGTAACGTGGACCATGCTCAGCTCCAGGCTGCCAGAACCTGCACTCAGCTAAGAGCCAGCACTTTTCTGAATAGAGAGCACCAAGCAACATACCTTTGTCATGGGCTGGCTCACACCTACCCCCAGCCTGTCTGCAAATTCAGTCCTAAGGCAAATAGGGAAGAGAAACAGAAGGCAGGCAAGACCCCCCTCCAGCCCTTCCCTGCCCAAACCTCTGGAAAGAAGCCCCTGCAGAACCAAGGGCACTATCAGGAACAGGAGGAAGACAAATCCACTTTTAGTGCCAGAACCCCAGAGGATCTGCTAAAAAGTGCTTCCCAGGAGAGCACCCCTGCCCATGCACAGATCAGCCCCACGCCCCCAAACCCCACAGACACAGAGGCATGGGGGATGTCTGGCTGCACAGGTACCCTCAACTAGCTGGTGGGTTGGCTAGCCGTTGTTCCTTCTTCAAGACTGGGGAGGACAGGTAGCACTGCCTTCTCCCCGCCCCCAGCACCGGGTCACACAGGGCCTTTGTTCTACCTGCACACACCGCAGGCAGAGCCCACCGTTCCTTGGCAGCTCCCCCCACCTTTGAAGGCAGCTGGCAGGCACGGGAGGGCTGGGGGACCTCGCAGGTGCAGAGGAAAGGGACCTCACTCCTATCACTCCTCTTCTGGTCCTAGAGGGGCGCGAGGGAACCACCTCTCCAGGTGGGCTGCACGCACATCCAGGAGCCGGCTTCCCTGCCCAAAGACCCAGCGCTCACACAAGGTGGGGCGGCCAGAGGGGGTGGCGGGCGGTGACCCAGGAAGAACCCAGGGCACCGCGCAGCCAGGCCGGTGGTGGGGCAGCGAAGCACAGAGGACAAGAGGGAGGTCAGAGGGCAGGGGTGGCAGCGGCCAGTGCAGACGAGACGGGGGGGAGGGGGGGAGGGGGGAGGCAGGCTTACGCTCCTGTCCGCCGGAAGAGGCTGCGACTAGTAGGGACCCCAGAGGGCAGAGCTAGCCCAACACTGCCAAGTGGAGCACCGCCTGGGGCGCAGTCGCGCACCGAGACCACGTTGTTCCCGGCCCCCGACTGTTTCCCGCAGCGGGCGCTCACCTGGGCGTGCGCAGCGCAGCGGGGTCGCGGCGGTCCAGCACGCCGGGCACACAGTTGGTGAGTTCGGTCCAGTCGGCGTGCAGTCCGCAGCTCCAGCCCGTGGAGAAGCGGGAGAAGAGCCAAGTCTCGCGGCGGTTGGGTCGGTAGCAGGTGCACTTCTTCTGGCCAGGACGGCAGTCGCAGGGCACCTCGAGGCGCACGTTCTGCACGAGGTGGCGGCCGAAGGTGGTGCCACCCGTCTTCTGTATGTGCAGGAAGACTATCACGTCGTCGCCCTTCATGTCGAAGCGCAGCGAGCGCTCCAGCTCGCGCACCGGGAAGTAGTACTTCTTCTCGTAGTGCGGGTCGGGTGTGGGGAAGAGGTCCAGATCGTCGGGCGGCGCGCGGCCGCCGGGCGCGCCCAGGCTCAACCCCGGGCCCGCGTACTGGTACAGGATGAGCATGAAGCACGCCGAGCCCGCCACCACCAGCACGAACTTGCTGGCGCGCTCAACCATGGTCCTGCCGCCGGCGCGCCGCCGCCGCATGTGTCACCATCGCCGGCAGCCCGGGCGCGGGGCGCGGGGCCTGGGAGGGCGGGGGGCGCGGGCGCAGCTGCCTCCTCCCTGCCGCCGCCCGCGCTCCGGCCCGGCCCGGCTACTCGGCGCCCAGGCTGCCCTCCGCGGCGCGGGCCCCGGCCCTCCGCGGCGCCATGGCTGCTCCTCGCCCGGCCCCGGCTCCTCGGGCCCGACCCGGGCTCTGCTCCCGCTCGGCTCCGGCCCGGCCCGCACCCCGCGGCCCCCAGCACCGGCCCGCTCAGCTCCGCGCCGACTACGCTCTGCGCCGCCCCGCGCGCCGCCGCGTCTCCGCAGTCCGCCGCCGCCCCGCCCCGGCCCGCCCCGGCCCGCCCCCGCGGCGCCTCTAGCCGTCGCCGCCCGCGCCGATCCTCGGCTCCGCCCCGGGGCGCCGCGGCCGTCGATCAGCGCCCGGTGCGAGGTCCGGTGTCACCGCGGTGGCGACGCAGATTGGCGGCGGGCAGCTGCAGTCGAGGAAGCGATTCCAGTGCGCAGAAACGTGGGGGCGACTGGGGAAAGTGGAGCTGAGGCGTGGGCGGCCCTCCTGGGTTCCCAGGCGCAGCGGCCAGCGCTTCTGGGGCCTAGGTCCCCAGGTCCCGGCCGCGCGGTCTCCACCCCGGTTCTCCCGGGATTGGGGGCGAGCCGGGGAGGTAGGCCTTGACCTTGCACCGTGGGCTCTGTGAAGTTCCAAATTCGGGAAGGCGAGCTGCACCTCGAGGGACCAGCGGGTCGGGAAGCACGGCACAGGTTGGGGTGAGAGGGCAAGGGCCAGGAAGGAAAGGGAGGGGCGAGGGTGCGGACCCGGGGCCTGGCCGGCTTCCCCCCACACCCGCGATGGCTGTGGGACAGTGACTCGAGCCCCTCGGTGAAGAGAGGCTGAAGTATCTGTCCGCAGAGGCCTCCGGACCAGCTTCATGTGGCTCCTTCCTGTTGGAAAGGAATTTCAGCCAATGCGTGTTTTTCCCCGTGTTTGTACTCTGGCGAAAAAGTTACAGAAAACCGAGCCAACATTTAAAGATTATGCGAGCCCCCAGAAAATTCTCACTTCTTGATTTCGTGGATCCGTGGAGGATCTGGTTGGTGGCCTGGGTCTGTCCTGCTTCCGGTGGTGCCAACTCTTGGTCTTTGCCATCCTCCTTGGAGGCTCACAACTGCAGGATGAAGTCTTCAGCTGGCTCCCCCCCAACACACACACACACACACACACACACACATACACACCATGCCGCCTGGGGGCGTTGCAGCACTGAGCTTAGCCTTGCTGGTACCTGCACCACCTGGCAGGAAGTGGGGTGGGGTGTCAAATTACCCATACAAAAATCTCACTGTGGCAGGGGGAGCTGGGGTGAGCCCAGTGTTTTGATTCAGGCCAGGGTGGCCTTTGGGAGAAGTCTGGCTGCCAGGCGTCCACATCAAGTCCTGCCAGGAGTGCCCTGGTTTTCATTCTTTTAGGAGTTGGAATACATTGCCTTGGAAGCTGGAGTCCTGAGTGCTCCTTGCATGTCAATTATGCCTCTAAAAAGGTGTTACAGTTTTTAAAGGGCATATCAGAAGCCCTCTGGTAAGCAAACTCAGACACAGGAAGAAACATGTATATCCCAAAACCCAACTAAAAGGGGAGCATGCTATTTTCCAGAGGGGCTGTAGGATTGTGTGCCCTGGAGAATGCAGTACAGCATGACCTGGACCCGAGTTTGTGGTGTCCTCTGTGAGATCCAGGGCCCCAATCCCTTCCTCATCTTATAAGCTGCTTTAAAACTGTTCCTGTCCAGGGAGGCCTAGGGTCAGCTTGGCCAGGCTAGGAGTAGAGGGTATGGTTTGTGGGACACAGCTTCTGCCTGTAGTCACTTGACCCCATCTGTGGCTGGCCTGGGGGCAGCAGCCCAGACCCAGAAGGCAGAGCTGTGCTGCCATCGTCCCACCCCGGGCCCTTATGCAGAGGAATGCTGTGCCGAGTGGCAAAGCAATTAAGGCTGCTCTGTATGGAGAGCTCTGGGCGCCAGGCCCTGTGGATGTTGTCATTTCCAATCCCATAAGCAAGCCTGTGGGATAGCTTTAATACCTCTTTCTTTCTTTCATATTGGAGATTGAACTCAGGGACATTCTATCTCTGAGCTATACTCTCGGTCCTATTTTATTTTTTATTTTGAGCCAGGGTCTCACTAAGTTGTTGAGACTGTCCTTGAACCCGTGATCCTCCTGTCTCAGCCATCCAACTGGGATTACAGGTATGCACCACCATGTCCAGCTATGATACTCATTTTACAGAAGAGAAAACAGGCTCAAAGAGGTTAATATCTTGGTTCTGGGGCTGGGCAAACCCTTCTCATTCTCAGGAGAGTTTGCAGAGCTGGGGGCCTGATCTTCCACTATCTGGCTCCAGAGTTCCTCCCTTCCCAGCTTCCTCCCCTCCCCTTGGCTTCCCTAGGTTGAAGGGTCTTGGAGGGGCCCCTCCCCAGCTCTGGCAATAGTCTCTGCTGACTGATGGGAATTTAAGAACACTGGGCACTGCTGAAAGGCTCACAAAGCCATCTGTGCTTGGCCTGGGGCCTCACCCATGACAATCTCACCATCCCAGTGGGGAAACTGAGGCCAGGGGAAGAAGGACCTGGTGCAGGGTCCCCAGGGCATTGTTGCCCCTGTGACAAGCACGAGGAGCCAGAGCTGGCTGCCCCATGGGGCGAAGACATGTCCCCTGGAGAAGCTGATTAATCAAGCGCAGTGATTGACTCCTAATTGTTCAGGAATCCCTTCCTTGCTGTGGTTCTTTTAGAAGTATATCTTAGTGGGTGAAAGGGTTTCACTCAACCTTCCACTTTCATGTAAGCCTTGCACATACATCGTGAGATGCCCAGGCGGTGGCTCTCGAGTGAGATGAGCCACCAGCCTTAAGTCTAGTTGTTTCCACAAAACAGTGGGCACTGGGGAGTGGTGTGGGGCCCACGTGCTAGCCCTGGAGGCTAGGTAGCTTTCATTAGTTCCTGGGCAGGACCTTAGGTCTTCACAAGCCCATTGAAAGACTGCTGTGGATTTCCATTGAGGTCACAGAGGCAGAGCCAAGCCTGGCACTCAATGGTTGCTTCTATTTGCTGCTCCCTACAGGATCTGCCCAGGAGCCAAGGAAGGCAGCGCCCAGCCTGGGCGTGTATAAGAGTGCCTCTGCTCCGTGGCTTTGTTTCCTGAAGATACACTTCACCAATTCTTTAATGCATGATCTCTAGCTTAATGTCAAGGAAAAAGAAAAGAACATGGCTAGTGGAAGGATGTGATGATCCGCTAAAAACAAGTCAACGTACTTGAAGTACTTGAAGTCAAGTACTTCTCCGGAAAAATGCAAGCCATGGTGAGGTTTCGGCTTGAGAAACCAATTCTCTACCCACCGCGCGTCCTCAGAGTCTGAGAACCAGGAGATCAACCGCGGCGGCCCTCCCTCCCGGGCGTGCAGTGTCGCGGGTAAACGCGCGGGGGCAGCAGCCCGGCCGCCCGCTCGCTTAGCGCGCAGCAGTTGACATTGCAAAATTAGGGGATTTTCCACACTTGCTTTCCGGGTTGTCTTTAAGCCGGCCGCCCATTGTTTCGGAGCGGGTGGAGGAGGGCAGCCCCCGTCTGTCCCTGCAGCCTCCGTTGGGGCTGGCCCTTTTCCCACGACGGGGCGGAGAAAGGGGCTTTGTTTGGGGACAAACTTTAAAAGGGGCCTCGGGATCTAGGTGGAATCGGAGCCGCCAGTAAATAGACTGGCCTCTGCTGAGGGCCGGCCCTGACCCCGGTGCTGGAACGGTGGCGCCCGAGGCCCCGCGCGGTCGCTGGGGGCCACTCTCGCTTAACCGGTGCCCTGTTGCCGCCCGGCCACCTGCGGGGGCCCGGGAGGCAGGTTTCTCCAGGTGTCCGCGGCCTCCTTCCCCAGGGCGCCTTTTCCCGGGCTCCCTTCCCTTCGGCGCACAGCTGTCCGGTGGCCAGGTGCCGCCTCTCCTCCAGTATCCGCCGCACGCACGGGCTCCTTCTGCCCCGCGGGCATAGGGTTTTCCGGGGAAACACACAGCCATCCTGTGGGTTAGACGACTCAGGTTTCAAGAGGACAGCAAAGCCCCTGGGACGGCTTTTTTTTTTTTTTTTTTAATTTGTTTATTTTTTGCACGGGGGACTGTACCCAGGGACATTCTTCTTCCAGGCTACACTCCCAGCCCTTTTTATATTGAAACAAGGTCTCACCACGTTGCTGAGGGTCTCACTAAGTTGCTTACCTGGAACCTGCCATTCTCTCCTGTCTCAGCCTCTCAACTACTGGGATTACAGGCATAGGCCTCCTAGCCATCCTGACATAGAGCCTGTGGTGTGCCAGGTGTGAGGGCCCCCAGCCTCTCCCAGTTCTCTCTGTCCTGCTGCTGCCCTTCCTGCCCTGGTCTACTTGTATATATGACCTGCTCCCCTCTCTTCTTTGTGTTCTCCTATGCTGGTTTGCTTGTTTGTTTGTTTGTTGTTGTTTTTGTGGTACTGGCGATTGAACCCAGAGGAATTCTACCTTTGAGCTATACACCCAACATCATTTTATTTCTTATTTGGAAACAGGGTCTCATTAGGTTGATGAGTCTCACTACTTGCTGAGACTGTCCTTGAACCTGTGATCCTCCTGTCTCAGCCTCCCAAGTACAGGGATTACAGGTGTGCACCACCACGCCCAGCTTTCTGCTAGATTTTAAGGCCCCCTTAAATTCCTATAGGGAGAAGGTGGAGGTATAAATAGATTAGTGAGAATCTGGGCAATTTACATGGCCCCTGGCTTCTGCTGCCCTGTGTGGCCATTCCAGAGCTCTCCTCTGCTGGGTCTAGGTGAGTCTCGGTCTTGGCTGGCCACTCACTTCCCCCTTCCAGGCCTCAGTGCCTTGGGCATGAAGTGGGGGTGGTCACAGGTGGCACTGCCAGGACAGACTTGGCTCGCTGGCTGGCACATGCAGCATCCAGCAGCAGAAGTTCTTTATGTTATTTTATCTTATCACATTTTATTTTTATTTAATTTAAATTTAATTTTATTGTGGTGCTGGGGATTGAACCCAGGGGTGTTCTACCTCAGAGATACACTCCCCAGCCCTTTTTATTATTTTATTTTGAAACAGGGACTCCCTAAGTTGCTGAGGCTGGCCTCAACCTGTGATCCTCCTGTCTCAGCCTCCCAAGTACTGAGATAGAGAGGTGTGCTTTGCCTGGCAGCTGAAGTTCTGAATCTGCTTTCCCACTGGGCCCTTGGGGGGAGTCAGCAGGGGACAGTGGGCAGTTTGGTAGGATGCATAGGAGGGCCAACCCCCCACCCCTACCCCGGGGTGGGGTAGCAGCCCTGCTAAGGGTTAAATAGGACAGGCAGAGACAAGCCATCATGTGGTTCCTGCTGCTTGGTCCCTGCTCTGGCTACCTGGAACTACCTGGGGCCAGGGCACTGGGTGGGGGTGGGGAAGGAGGCCTCTGCCTTGAGTCCTAGGCAGGGGTCAGTGCCCTCCAGCAGCCTCATTCACTGCAGACTTATGACCAGTTCCTCTCTGGTTTCCTGAGTGCTGGCTGTCCCCATCCCTGTGACACTCAGCCCTCCCCCCCTTCCTGGAAGATAACAGCCCACCTCCTTCCTTATCTGGCCCTGCTCTTTTTAACATGGTCCCTCTCCTGGGACATGCAAGATTCACTCTCCTGATAGCTGATAGTCTGATAGTCAGCGGACTCCCTCCCCATTCCCCAAAGCTTCTGTTCTGGGCAGGTCCCAGGGCCTTCATGGGGTCTGGGTCATGGGGTGGGGGATAGAGGTGAGGAGCACCCTGCTGCTTCATGGAGAGGCCTGGGTCTCGGAGTGGCCCCTGCCTGCTGGGCTCTGGCTGGCCTGCTGGCGCTGTGGGGAGGGGTCTCTGTGTCCAGAGGCCAGCCCTTAGGGTCAGGGGCTGTGACCCTGCCTGGTCACATCACTTCCTGCTTTTTTGCAACAAACAAGAAACTTGCTGTTCTATTTCTCTCCCTTGTCTTCTTTAACTGCCCTCCTGGAAGGAGATTTCATGGTAATTAGATCTTCAGGGGAAACCTGGCCCTGGCCCAGGGGATCTGCGCAGCAGGAGAACACTGGTCTCCTGCTCTGAGTCCCTAAGAGAAGAATGCCAGGCTTCAGGACAGCCATAGTGTCTGCTTTTTTCTTTTGTGCGGTACTGGGGATTGAACCCAGAGGCATTCTACCTCTGAACTACAACCCTAGCCCTATTTTTATTCTTTATTTTGAAACAGGGTCTCACTAAGTTGCAGGGGGCCTCACTAAATAGCTGAGGCTGGTGGAGAACCTGTGATCCTCTTGTCTCAGCCTCCTAAGTACTGGAATCGCAAGTGTGTGCCACCATGCCTGGCTTACAGTGTCTCTGTAATCACAGGGCATCCGGGGACGGGGGTGCTCTGTGGCTGTCCACTGATTGGTGGGTGGCTGTAGTTGGCCACTTTCAGAACAAGCATGGTCTGTGGCCCACTCCCCTGGTTCCGGGGCTGCTGCTCAGCTCTGAACCTAAGGGCCAGGTGTTCTCCCCAGGGTGGCTGAGCCTCCAGGCAGCAGCTTCTTCAATCCCCAGGGAAAGCCTGGGGAGCCACAGGAGGCAAGGTCACTGGCAAGGTCACAGAGCCCCACTTGGGCTGAGTTCATGTGCGTGTGTGTGTTTGGGGTAGGGTCTGCACATTCTCAGTACCCAGCCCATCTGTGACTGCATCCCTGTCTCCATGTCCTGGACAAGCTGGGGCTGGGCAAGGGCTTCTTGGTGGGTATTTGGCCCCTGACTTTGGCTTCTTGGTGATTGGGCCTTGGAATGGCCTACTACTGTCAGGCTGGTCCCTGGAAACTCACCTAGGCTGAGGTGTCTGAGGAGGAAGAGTATCTTGGACTTAGCCTGTGAAAACAAGATCATCTGGAGTTTGGGGAATGAGGACATGGGGTTCACATCCAGCTCTGTTCCGAGCTCTGTAATCTACAGCAAGTAGCTTAACCTCTCTGAGCTGCCCCACTTCCAGGTACTCATCTCTCAAGGATCCCAGGAACTGGGTTCTAGGGCAGAGCCCAACTTCTGGTGATGCCTGGGGTGCCCAAGTTCTTCTTGCCTGGCAGGGTTTGGGACTTTCATGTCCCCACCCTGGTACTGCCTGTGTGTGCTTTCAGCCTGCAGGACTCTTGTTCCCCATGGGTGGCCTTGTCTCCATTTTATGGGAGTAACATTTTTTGGAGGGGGGTACTGGGGATTGAACTCAGGGGCATTCTACCTCCAAGCTATGCCCTTAGTCCTATTCTTTATTCTTTAATTTTAAACAGGGTTTCACTAAGTTGCGGAGTGCCTCACTAAGTAGCTGAAGCTGGCCGCAAACCCAGATTCTCTGGTCTCAGCCTCCCAAATGCTGGGGTTACAAATGTGGGCCACCACACCCGGCTTGGGAGTAACATCTTTAAAAAATATATATGTTAGCCGGGCGTGGTGGCACACGCTTGTAATCCCAGCATTTGGGAGGCTGAGACCGGAGGATCCGGGTTCGTGGCCAGCCTCAGCTACCTAGTGAGGCCCTCCGCAACTTAGTGAGACTCGGTTTCAAAATAAAGAATAAAAAATAGGGCTGGGGTATAGCTCAGAGGTAGAATGCCCCTGAGTTCAATCCCCAGTACCACACACACACACACACAAAAATATATATATATATATTAATATACCTGTCTCATTTGGATTTCCTGGTCCTGACATCTTCCTCTTTTGCTGGAGGTGTTGTTGCCTTGGGCTGTTAGGGCCTCCCAAGAGTGAGTTTTTAGTTTCAGTCTTCCAAAATCAGGCACTCTGAGCTTGCACCTGGCCATAGGCTAGAATGGCGAACTTTTGTAGAGAGATGAATATTTTCCAAATCTTCTTTCTGTCAACATTTCTTTCTTTTTGTTTTTCTTTTCTTTTTTCTTTTTTTTTTTTTTTGTAGTATTGGAGATGGAAGCCAGGGGCATTCTACCTCTGAGCTACACCTCCAGACCTATTTATTTATTTATTTGGAAACAGGGTCTTGCTAAGTTGCTGAGGCTGGCATTGAACCTGTGATCCTCCTTCGATGCCTCCCAAGTACTGGGATTACAAGTCTGTGCCACCATGCCTGACTCTCTGTCAACATTTCAAGATGGAGTTAGTAGTGTTCTTAAATGCAGGGGTGTCTGTGAGAGTGTTCCAGCTGCTTCAGGGCCTCAGGGTGGAGGCTGTTCTGTAGGGTAGACTGTGTCCACAGGGGGGGCCCAGCTCCTGGGGCAGGACGCAAGCTGAAGAGTCCTCCCAGGCAGTCCTGGCTGTTCTGTGACAGGCATGGGGCTCAGAGACCCCTATGCCACAAACAGATGCAGAGCTCAGAGGTTTGAGTTGGGACAGGGTGGTTGTCCCCTGCCCACCCCCAATAGACTCCACCACCTCCCCTGGGGACAGTGGCTGGCTTACAGCAGCAGCCTGGGCTTCCTATAACCACATCCCTCTCTTGCTCAGGGCTTCTGTGAGACTCCTACAGAATTCAGAATTCCTAAAGACCAGAAATGTCCTTGAACCAATCAGGTGACAACCAAACTGTCCAAAGAGATGGCTCATGGTCCACTCTCAGTTGGAGACACAGACTGAAGGACTCTGCTGGCTGGAAGGGTGACATTTCTGGGTCCAGTGTGACAAGAGTGGGGTCCGAGTGAAACCTGGCAGGCTGCCAGCTGTGACCCCTGGGAAGAGCAGATGTGGTCTTGACACGGCCCTCTACTTCTGTGTGAATCTAACACTCCGTAAACAAAAGCTAAGACATAGCAGAAGTCCTTAGTAATTATTGAACCAGACTGAGATGTGTTGCTCTGCGACACAGTGGGATGGACTCTTACACGGGGCAGAGGGAGAATTAGAGTGATGGCCAAGTTCTGAGAGGGATGAGCAGCCATACCCATTCTACCTGCTGAGTACAATTATTGCCCTGGAGCTAACACTGGAGATGGCCAGAGGAGAATGCGGGTAGCTGGAAGAGGGGGCCATCTGGTTTGAGAAGCCAGACCTGGCAGGGGCAGTGCAGCCCCAGGGCGTCTTACAGCCCCACCTGGCAGAGGAAGGCCCTCCAGATGAACCAGCAGCCCCTGTAAGAAGGAGTGGTAAGCCAGTGGTGGTAGTGTACGCCTGCAATCCCAGTACTTGGGAGACTTGGCTTTGAACCTGTGATCCTCCTGTATCAGCCTCTTAAGTACTGGGATTACAGGCGTGTGCTACCATGCCAGGTTTACCACCACCTCACCCAGCCTACCTGGTCAGGTAGACAAGGATTTGAAAGTAGACATCCTAAAAATGCTTCATAAAAATGCAATTACACATTCTTTGAAACACTGGAAAACCTCAGCAAAGAAACAGAAGTTATAAAGACTATACCCCCAAAGGCACAATAACAATTTTTTTTTTTTTTTGTGGTACTCGGGATTGAACTCAGGGGCGTTCTACCTCTGAGCTATACCCCCAGCCCTATTTTTTTTTTATTCTTTATTTTGAAACCGAGTTTCACTAAGTTGCGGAGTGCCTCACTAGGTAGCTGAGGCTGGCCGCGAACCCGGATCCTCCGGTCTCAGCCTCCCGAATGCTGGGATTACAAGCATGCGCCACCACGCTCGGCTTAATTCTTTATTTTGAAAAACAGGGTCTCACTAAGTTGCAGAGGGCCTCACTAAGTAGCTGAGGCTGGCTGGAAACCTGCGATCCTCCTGTTTCAACCTTCCAAGTACTGGGATTACAAGTGTGCGCCACCACACCTGGCTCCAGATTTTTTTTTTTTTTTAAAGCCAGTAGTAGAGAGGAGATGGCAGAGGACAGAATCAAAGAACTTGAAGACACAACAATAGAATTATCCCACTCTGAATAACAGAGAAAATGGAAGCAAGCTGGGTACCTGCCTGTAATACCCACCTACTTGAGACAGGAGGCTTACAGGTCCAAGGCCAACCTCGGCAATTTAGCAAGACCTTCAGCAACTTAGTGAGACTGAGACTGGAGGATCCGGGTTCGCGGCCAACCTCAGCTACCTAGTGAGGCACTCCGCAATTTAGTGAGACTCGGTTTCAAAATAAAGAATACAAAATAGGGCTGGGGGTATAGCTCAGAGGTAGAATGCCCCTGAGTTCAATCCCCAGTATCGCAAAAAATAAAATAAAATAAAATAAAAAAAAGAAAGAAAAAGTGCAGCTCAGTGGTAGAGCACCTGGGTTCAATCTCCAGCACTGCCAAAAAAAAAAAAAAAAAAGAGAGAGAGAGAGACTTAAAAAATGAACATAACTTCAAGATACTAAGAAAAGATCCAATATTTTAAAAGTGGGATCCAGTTAGAGAAAGAGAGTGGGTTAAATAAGTATTTGGAGAAATAATGGCTGAAAACATCCCAGATTTGGTAAAAGATATAAACCCACAGATTCAAGAAGCTGAGCAAACTCCAAATATGATAATTCCATGTCACAACACACCACAGTTGAACTCCAGAAAACTGAAGACAAAGGAAAAAAAGCTTGTTAGTTTAGAGAGAAGCAATACAGAGGCCCCCAACTCACAACAATTCAATTTATAATGGTTTGACTTAGGATTTTTCAATTCTAGCATAGCGTGAAAGTGATACACATTCAGTAGAAAAAAATGTTGATCTTTTCCAGGCTAACAATATGCTGTCCCCTGCCCTCTCTCCATTCTGGGGCCACAACAGTGAACCTTGGCTCCCAGACAGTCAGAGACCATCAGGGTAAACTTCTAATTTGTTACAGTGGACTGTGCCCTTGAGCTAAGATACACCTGTCACATGTATTTTTCTTTTATTTTTTCTTTTTTTTGTGGTGCTGGGGATGGAACTCAGGGGCATTCTACCTCTGAACTATACCCCTAGTCCTATTTTTTATTCTTTTTTTTTTTTTTTTTTTTTGAGGTACTGGGGGTTGAACTCCGGGGCATTCTACCTCCGAGCTATACCCCCAGCCCTATTTTTTATTCCTTATTTTGAAACCGGGTCTCACTAAGTTGCGGAGTGCCTCACTTAGGTAGCTGAGGCTGGCCGTGAACCTGGATCCTCCGGTCTCAGCCTCCCGAATGCTGGGATTACAAGCATGCGCCACCACGCCCGGCTCTATTTTTTATTCTTTATTTTGAAACAGGGTCTCACTAAGTTGCAGAGTGCCTCACTAGGTAGCTGAGGCTGGCTGCGAACCCGGATCCTCTTGTCTCAGCCTCCCAAGTACTGGGTTTACAAGTGTGCCCCACCACACCCGGCTTCCCATGTACTTTTTGTGTAACAATATTTTCTACTTACGTTAGGTTTATGGGGATGGATAGAACCTGGCTGCATGTCAATAAACATTTATACATTATCAAAGAGAAATAGCAATGCAATTTTTTTTGTGGTACTAGGGATTGAACTCAGAGGCATTTTACCTCCAAGCTACACCCACAGGCCTATTTTTTATTCTTTTTTTTTAAAACATGGTCTCACTAAGTTGTGGAGGGCTTCACTAAGTAGCTGAGGCTTGCAGAGAACCTGCGATCCTCTTGTCTCAGCCTCCCAAGTACTGGGATTACAAGCATGTGCCACCTTGCCTGGAGACAGTATTTTATGAGGTGTATTGGTGATTGAAACAAAGTTTGAGTGTCTGATACTGAAAAAATGATGAAAAGTGGGGAAGGACCAAGGGGTCTAAATGGAAGTAAAGTTTATACCTGTGCCCAGTGATTTCAAGGAGGATTTTAGCTCAAGGTTTCAGATGTTCCCGTTTATGGTTGGCTTGCTCCAAGGCAGAAGCCTCATGGAAGAGGCGGTGGTGGAGGAAAGCTGCTCAACTCATGACAGAGAGAGCGAGCGAGTGCCAAGGATAAAGATACACACTTCTTCCAGGGCATGCCCCCAGTAACCTACTTCCTCCAACTAGACCTCACCTCCTATAATTTTCACTGCCTTCCAATAATGCCATCAAATTACCAACCCATTAGTGGATTAATCTTTTGATGAAGTCAGAGCTGTCACGATCCAACCACTTACCTGAAGCTCTACCTCTATGCATTATGTTTCTGGGGACCACACCTTCAGCACATAGTCCTTTGGGGGGACATTCCAGACCCAAACCATCACAGCCCCCTTCACCGGAAATGGTAACACGTTGGTGTCAGCAGATTGTGACAAGTCATATTTGTGTATTGTATCCAGAACCACTACTACAAACACTAAATAGACATATACTGAAAAACATACAAATAGGTCAGATCAGAATCCTAAAACTGTTCAGCTGACCACAAGAAGGCACGAAAGAGGAAACACAACCAGGCACAGTAGGTGCATGCCTGTAATACTAGTACTTGGAAGGCTGAGACAGGAGGATTGCAGGTTTGAGGGCAGCCTGAGCAGCTTAGCTGAGACCTTGTTAAAAAATAAAAAAAGATAGCTGGGTGTAGTGGCTCATGCCTGCAATCCCAGTACTTGGGAGGCTGAGACAGGAGGGTTGCGGGTTCACGGCCAGCCTCAACAACTTAGCAAGGGCCTCAACATCTTAGCAGGACACTGTTTCCAAATAAAAAATAAAATAGGGCTGAGGGTGTATCTCAGAGGTAGAACACCCCTGAGTTCAACTCCCAGTACTCCCCAATAATAATAATAATTTAAAAAAGGGTCTTCTGGGAGTAGCTCAGCGGTATAATGCCCCTGGGTTCAATCCCTAGTACAAAAAAAGTTTAAAAATAAATAAATAAATAAATAAATAAATAAATAAATAAATAAATACCCAGCAGGGAGCTGAGGTTATAAAGTATAAAGAAACTTAAACATACTAAATTCCAGAAAGTAGAATATGCTCATAACTGCTTCTGTCTTTGGTAGCCTGGAGAGGGAGAGAGAAATCTTCTAGTGAGGAAGGAGAAAAGGCCAACCTTTCAATGACCATGTAATAGTCATGTGTGGGCAGGCAGAACAGACGCCCAAGACGCCCAGTCACTCTGCAGTCATGCATCTGACTTCCGTCTCAAGACACACAGAAGCCCAGCCAGGCTCACCCCTCCACAGCGCTGGTTGACAGAGAGAGGGGCTATCCTTTACTGGGGGGAAATAACATTGAACTTCAGTGTCAACTATTATTTTATAAAGTCTGTTATTTAAAAAAAGTGAAAAGCCAGGTGTGGTGGTGCAGGCCTGTAATCCTAGTACTTGGGATCCTGAGACAGGAGAATCACAGGTTCGAGGCCAGCCTCAGTAATATAGCAATACCCTCAGCAACTTAGTGAGACTCTGTAAGATGTAAGTTTCCCTCTATAGTCCTATTTTTAATTCACATATATGATTTTATGTATAATTTGATGAGATCAAATAAATAATAATTTATTTATTATTTTTAATAATTTATTGCTGAGGCTGTCCTCGAACCTGTGATCCTCCTGTTTCAGCCTCCCAAGCACTGGGATAACAGGTGCTGGCTACCACACTTGACACTTGACGCAGTTCAATGAATTTTGACAGTTGTAAACACCCTAATCAAGATCAGGAATCTTCCCATCACCCCAGAAAGTTTCCACATGGTCTTTCCTATTGATACCCCTACATGTGTGGAATCAACCGCTAATCTGATTTCTATCACTAGAGATTAGTTGTGCTTGTTATGGAAATTCATATGACAGAGACACACAGTAAGAACTCTTCTGTACCTGCTTTTTGTTTTTGTTTTTGTTTTTTGCATCACAATATTTTTGAGATTCAACCATATATCTTCATACCAGGATTGTGCTGGCCTCATAAAATGAGTTGAAAAAATTCCACCAGAATTTCATAGAATTTTTTTAATGGTTGTTCTAGAGATTACACCAAGAAACATATATCCGGGGGGCAGGGGAGGGAGGTATCTTTAAAAACTGAACGTCAGTGGGCATGGTGGGGAATGCCTATAATCCCAGTACTTGGGAGGCTGAGATAGGAGGATCTCAGGTTCAAGAACAGTCTCAGCAATTTAGCAAGGCTGAGGCTGGCCTCAAGCCTGCAATCCTCCTGTCTTATCCTCCAAAGTACCAGAATTACAGGTATGTGCCACCACATCTAAGGCAGGGTCTTTAAAAGAAAGAAATAAGAGGAGGCTGGCTGTGTAGATGAGTTGGTAGAGGACAGACAGTGAAGGTCACATGCCCTGCTGGCTGCACTGGGATGTCAATTTCATTCCTCCAGACCCTGGGTGCAATTGAGCACCTACAGCGGGCCAGGCACTGCTCTCTCTGCAGTGCCCAGGAGGCCAGGTGAGCAGAGAGGCTGTCCCCAGGGAGCGACACCACCCAGGCCTCAAAATGGTAAGTGAGAGTGGGTGTGGAGGCACATGACTGTGCTCCCAGCTACTGGGAGGCTGAGGACCACTTGGGCCCAGGAGTTTGGGTCCAGCCTGGCCAACATAACCAGACCTCATGGAAGGAAGGAAGGAAGGAAGGAAGGAAGGAAGGAAGGAAGGAAAGGGAAGGGAAGGAAGGAAGGCAGGCCAGCCAGGTGAGGTGGTGCACACCTGTAATCTTAGTACTTAGGAGGCTGAAACAGAAGGATCACAAGTTTGAGGACAGCCTCAGCAAGTAGTGAGACTCTCATCAACCTAGTGAGACCCTGTTTCAAAATAATAATAATAATAATAAAATAGGGCTAGGGGTATAGCTTAGAGGTAGAATGCCCCTGGGCTCAATCCCTATTACAAAGAAAAAGAAGAAGGAAGGAAGGAAGGAAGGAAGGAAGGAAGGAAGGAAGGAAGGAAGAAGAGAGGGGGAGGGAGGGAGGGAGGAAGGAAGGAAGGAAGGAAGAGAGGCAGTAAGCAAGTCCTATGTCATGGCCTTTTCCAAACCATCTAAGTTTTAAGATAATTGTATGTTTAAAGATAATTTTGTTTTTTCTCCCTGTATTCCTGAAATATATGTTATTTTGTCATGAGATAGTGTTATCAGATGTAATTCTCTACTATTTAGTGTTTTTGCCCTTATATTTCAAATGAACTTGGTCTATAGTTTTGTGGGTACATGTGCTGATTTCATCAAGTTTTGACATCAAGGATATTAGATGAGAATTACTTATTAAATGCTTGGTAGACTTGAGAGCCAGGATAAGTGGCACATGCCTGTCATCCAGTACTTGGGAGGCTGAGACAGGAAGATCACAAGTTGGAGGCCAGCCTCAGCAACTTAGGGAGGCCCTGTTTCAAAATTTAAAATTTAAAAATGGCCAGGGATATAGCTCAGAAGTAGAATACCAGCCGGGCGTGGTGGCACATGCTTGTAATTCCAGCATTTGGGAGGCTGAGACCGGAGGATCCAGGTTCGCGACCAGCCTCAGCTACCTAGTGAGGCAATCCGCAACTTAGTGAGACTCGGTTTCAAAATAAAGAATAAAAAATAGGGCTGGGGGTGTAGCTTGGAGGTAGAATGCCCCTGGGTTCAATCCCCAGTACTGCAAAAAAAAAAAAAAAAAAAAAAAAAAAGAAGAAGTAGAATACCTGTGGGTTTAATTCCCAGTATGGAAGGAAGTAGGAATGAAGGAAAAATGGAAAGCAGGAAGGCAGTAAGCCTTCTTAGATCAATGAAAAAAATACAATTTAAAATAGAAATGGTGAGGATGCTTGTAATAGTGATTACACTTGTAATCCCAGTACTTGGGAGGCTGAGACAGGAGGATCCGGGTTCGTGGCCAGACTTAGCTACTTAGTGAGGCCCTCTGCAACTTAATGAGACCCTGTTTCAAAATAAAGAATAAAAAATAAGAATGGGGTGAGCCGGGTGTGGTGGCGCACGCTTGTAATCCCAGCATTTGGGAGGCTGAGACCAGAGGATACGGGTTCGCGGCCAGCCTCAGCTACCTAGTGAGGCACTCCGCAACTTAGTGAGACTCGGTTTCAAAATAAAGAATAAAAAATAGGGCTGGGGGTGTAGCTCGGAGGTAGAACGCCCCTGAGTTCAATCCCCAGTACTGAAAAAAAAAAATAAGAATGGGGTGTAGCTCAGAGGTAGAATGCCCCTGAATTCAATCCCCAGTACCAAAAAAAAAAAAAAAAAAAAAAAAAAAAAAAAAAAAAAAAAAAAAAAAAAAAAAAAAAAAAAAAAAAAAAAAAAAAAAAAAAAAAA
>PVLC010008224.1:0-59393 GCA_004027655.1 Graphiurus murinus | reverse complement strand
CCTCCTCCTCCTCCTCCTCCTCCTCCTTCTTCTTCTTCTTCTTCTTCTTCTTCTTCTTCTTCTTCTCCCCTCTCCTTTTTTTCTCTCTAATTCCTCTTTGTCTCTCTTCCCATTATAAATGTGGCCCAAAGAATTTATTGTTCATTTTAATTCTATAGTTTTATTATAAATTCTTTCTTTAATTTACTGAGTATATAATTAGCTTAAATCTATAAATTATGTATCCAATTGAGAAATAACATTAAAAATAAACTATAGAATAAGATGCCAATTAAAATGCATTATAACTGTAAACTTTGGGATTACATAGCTATATTTCAATTTTCACCATGTTTATTTTAAACACGTTAGAACTTATTTTTCCCTTAAGCAAAATGGACATGGTGCTAAATAGACTGAATATTTTATTTAGAACAAAGTAAATGATAAATATTTGTTGAAAGGAAATCTATTATTTATCATTATTTAAAATACAGAGGATATTTGAATTTGTTAGACAAAAGAAAAGGTATTAGATGTAACACTTTAAGCCTGTCTCTACCCTCCATAAAATGAAAAATTACAATTAATACATATGATATATATTAATATACATACATGTACTAATGGTCACGTTCTTGAATGATGAAAGTTATACTTGTAAACTCACCTGAACATTTGTAATTAAAGACAGAGAGAGAGAAAGAGTAAAAAATTATAGATATTTCAGTTCTTTTTCCACATTTATTAATTCCATGGGTAAGCCTACAGAGAGGAAAACTTCCATTTCCCTTCTGTCTTTCATGGCCAATAGAGGAAAAGGAGTATTCATTTTGGCACAAACTTCTAGAATTCTACATTTGAGTGTGGGGAGGGGAGGCTAGTTGATACATGTCTGACTGCTAATGAAAATAATATACTAATTGCCATCTATCAGTGAAGACCTGACTTCTATTCTATCAGTAATAATATGTAGAATTATTTGCTTTATTTTCTAACCAATAATGTCCAATGTTATGATTAACAAGGCTAACATTAATATGACTATATTGTCAAAAATTAAAATTAAAAATTTAAAGTACACTTACCAGAGCAGCAAAGTATGTATGGAGTGGTAATGCATATGTTTTAATTTATATTTGTACTTTACAGCTTAATATTCTTTGTCCATCATGTGTATACAAAGAAAAAACATTAGAACAAGCACATTCATCTTCACAGCACACATTTAGAATATATGCTTTATTTTGAAGGCAATGATTCATACTTGAGTTAGCTAAAATATTGCTTTAAAGTAAAATATGTAAAGTGTATTGCAAAGATAAATAGAAGATTTGTTAGTTTAACAATAATAATTACTTTCCTTTTCATTTTCCATAGATTACAGAAAAAGAAAAAAAAATATTTGAATATTTTAACTGCAAAGATATAGCAACATGCCAGAAGAAATATATAGTATATTATTTTCCATTTGAAAAATGGAATTTTCAATAGGGATTTACCTTCCATCTTCTTGGTGAGAAGTGGTGGGGTTCCTAGAGATAAACTCTGGAAAATATGGATGCCACCCATAGACTGGGCTTTTATAAAGTATTAGACTCTCAGACTATTCTGCATTGAGTCTCCAGAGGTTTTTTCAATTACAGCTTGAAAGTATTCCTAGTGATGTTTGTTTATTACTTTTCTTTGGAGGAGTGAAGTGTTAATTTCCAAGCTCCTTTATGTGTGAATTCAGAAAGAATAGATCCTTTAAATATTTATTTGTTGTTTATTTTCCACACTCTCCACGTAGATTATTAAGTTTCTTTTGTTTGGGAAGAGCAATACAGAATTCATTCCAGTTATCTAAGATAAAAATGGCATTAATTTAAGGTTTCATTTAGGAATAAGGAACAAAGAACTAAGACCAAGGCAAGGAATAATGAAAAGGATCAGTTATGCTTGAGAGTATCTGGAGTATAATACTAGAACTAGTAGGCTCCAACAGAGATCTAATAATAATTATTTTTCATGTGTATGGTACTGGGGATTGATGACAGTGCTTGTCCATAGTAGGCAAGTGCTCTACCACTGAGCTACATCTCCAGAACCCCCTTCCCTTCTGAGACAGGGTCTTGAAAGTGAGGGCTTACCTCAAACTTGCTATACTTCTGCCTAAGACTCCCAAATAACTGGAATTACAAGCATATGCTGCCATGCCTGGATTCTGATAATTCTTATAAATGCCACCTCCAGCATCTCCACCACAGGTCTTCCTTTCTTTTAACTGAGTTGAATTGATTAACCAGTCAAGTGGTCTGTCATTGGGATAACTCAGTGTTCTCTATGTTTGCTTCACTACTTTCCTCCCTCTCTCTCTCTCTCTCTCTCTCTCTCTCTCTCTCTCTCTCTCTCTCTCACACACACACACACACACACACACACACACACACACCTTATCTTCTGCTCTATATATCTTCAATCACCTCTTGATTTCTTTTCATACTTTTAACTATTACTACTAGCTAACAGCTCTCTCTGTGTCTCTTTCTTTGTCCGTTTATGTCCAATATACCTACTTTGGGTAATAAATTTAATCTCACAAGTGTAGAGATACAACAACATAAAAAGAGTGACACACAATGTAGAATACAGTGAGTCTGATTTGTGGGAGCAGAGATATAAATTCTAAGGAGATAGTAAAGCAGATGCAGTTGAGTGTAACCACAATGAAAAGAAGAAAAAAGGTGACGTGGTAGGGTCTGCTGGAAAAGTTTACAAAGTGAAAATGAAATGTGAATTGCACATTTTTTTTTTAGCATGATTCACTTTTTAGAAGGAGCTAATGACATAAAAATAGAAAAGTTTGGAATCAATACAATAGTAGCTCTGATAAAATAGTAGCAGAATAGACAATTAAAATTGTATAAGAAAGAAATCAGACAAAAAGACAGATAAATCATTGTATAATTTTGAAAAAGAATATGTAAATGAATGTGTGTGTGTGTGTGTGTGTGTGTGTGTGTGTGTGTGTGTTTGTGGGTATGTGAGCATGTGTGACAGAGAGAGAGAGAAATAGAGACCGATTTGCTGTTTTCATCATGATCCAATTCTTTGGCATCTGGGTTATGATATTGAAAATGTACAGGGGGAAATGTGATTCTACTACACTATCATTACATTAAATATTTAGTTTTAATATTAATGTATCCATTATCATTTAGTTTTCAGTCTCTTTAATCAAGTATAATTACTGAGTAAAGTTAAACTTTTCATAAAGATTAAATAAACAATGAATAAACACAAGTGTTGAAATGCTAAAAACTGAGTAATGGGGAGATTAAATCTATAGATACTCAAAGTTTCATTTACAAATTTACAAAAAAAAAAAAAAGATTTCAAATGGTTCGCTGCAGAAAGTTGAATTAATTATTCCAGAGATTTTGTTGTAGTTGGTAAATATTTTCACTGTGCTAATGTAAAACGGAATGAAGTTTCATGATGAAGAATGTGAGAATAGCCTTGCACTGCAAGAAAAGAAATCAGGGAAGGAGGGCTTAAAGGTGTGGGGGCTCATGAGAGAATCACCTCAGCAGGAATTTGGTAGAATCTAATATTGATATGCAAATAATCTCTACTGTACGCATATAATTCAGAGATGTGGAACCAAAAATAGGAAGAACTAAGAGGATAAAAGACTTGACTCTGAGAAATAGTATTGTGAATAGGAGAGTGGGGACAAAGGACTTAAAAGATCAGTTAATGTCAGTGAACTGTTAATTTCAGTTAAAATGAGAATTTACACACTTAAATGAAAGGTAAATTTCTATTATTATTTCAGATGAGAAGAGTATGGGTGATAAATTCCAGTAACTCAATATATCTTAAATGTTTATAATATGGTACCCTAATCCTAATATCTTTTTTTTATTTTTTTGCGGTAGTGGAGCTGGAACCTGGAGGCATTCTACCTCCAAGCTATAGCCCCAGCCCTATTTTTTATTCTTTATTTTGAAACAGGGTCTCACTAAACAGCTGAGACTGGCCACAAACCTAGATCCTCCAGTCTCAGCCTCCCAAATGCTGGGATTACAAGCCTGTGCCACCACGCCCGGCTCTAATACTTTTCTGATTGAGCTAAATTTGTGGCATTGGGACCTTCGTCATAAACCCCCAAGTCACATTCTAGTAAAGCTTATGTTGTGAGACAACTATGAACAGTAGAGCTTAAGGTTAAGTGGTAGTTTTCCAATTCACAGAAAGTACAAGTGGCTTTGGCAAAAGTGTAACAAAGCTTGTGCTCAATATGCCCTTCTACATGCCATTATCTATAGGAGCGAAAAAGATGGGATGTTCAAATTTTGAATGATGGCATACTTTACTTGCACAGATAAGCATGGAGGTATCTGAGATGGTTTTACATAAATACATACATCAAAAGTCAGAAAATATGTCAAAAGTTATTCTAAACATTTGCCAAGGACGATCTTAAAACACTGGTAAAATAAACTGGATGAATCCATATTCAATTGGCTTACATTGAAAAACCTATGCTCATGTTCAGAGAACTGAAAAAATCAACCATAAACTCTTTGAACACCTTATTGAACTGATGATTGACTTTGCACTAAATAACTTCTATAAATGTCACTTTATAAGAGAATTTTATTCTATGTGCACATTTAATCTTCATCTGCACTGTCACCCTTTTTGGATTAGTAAATATTCTTATCTAGAAATTTTTTAAGCCAGAGGTTATTTCTTTATGCTCTTTTTAGAAAAAATTAAGAAAAAATGTTCTCAGTTCTGTTTAAGATAAACAAAATTATTTCAAATAGTTGACTTTGGAAAATTACATTAATATTCCCAAAGATTATTTTGTATCTGGTAATTCTTTCCACTCCGATTATATAAAACTAAATGAAGTTTTGTGGAAAAGAAAGATAAAAATAGCATAAAATTAAAATAAAATGAATGTAATGCTAAGAGTCATGAAACTGGAAATAATACTCATAAACTTTACAAGGTGAGTAGAAAAAAAAAAACAGAGGAAATGAAACGATTAAATTAAACAGTAATTCTGTTTATAGGTATTTTGTATTTTATTTTCATTTTGTCTGAAAGCCAGAAATAAAAATGATATGCTTTTCTTCATAGCATTATACATTTTTTCTAGGCATAATTTTATGCTGCTTTCTTCCAAATTTAAAGGGGAAATAAACAGTTAGATAGCAAATTCATGGATAAATTCAAATTTCAGGTAATTGTAGAACTCATACATATGGAAGTCACAGGAAACCTGTTAGCTCAGAGGCAATTGGAATCTTCCCTGCATAGTACAATCTGCTTCCACTCCGAGTCCAGCTACATATACACAAAAAAATTCAGCTTTTGCTTGGTATGCATTCATTCTTTTATTTTTCTCTTATAAGCTCCAAAAGTAATATATATGTACCCAATGTATTTGAATGTCTTCCTATTTATTTATTATTACTATTATTTTCAGTACTACTAATCCCCAGCTCTTTTTCATGTTAATACAGGGGCTCTCATGAAGCTGCCCCGGCTGGCCTTGAACTTGTGATCTTCCTGATTCATCCTCCAGAATCCTTCACATTGCAAGCATGCTACATATAGCCCTGTTAAAGTTTATATTTTAATATAACTCTTCTGGCTACAGTACAACTTTTGAAATTCAAAATTTTATTCAAGATGGATGAACTTATACACAGAACTTCCCAAGCATACCTTCATATTTCAGGATAAAATTTACTGGCTGAATAAAACCTATGTGGTTTGGCAGATTAACTGAAGAATAATAGTTTCTTTCATACAGAAACTATGTCTGTGACATGAATGGGAGATGTTCACATGGACTTTTAAGGGCATGTTATATTTGATTTTTCTGGACTACCTATAATATCAATGTTATATTTTAATACAGTACTACTTGAATTATTTTATCATGCACCATTCATAAGTTGAAATATAGTAATACGTATGTGTCCTATTCAGTTCACTTTCCAGAAGGTTTACAATAGCAATTGCTCATGCAAAATGCCGTAAGATAACCAACTTTCAAGTACAACATTCATAGAATTAATCATGTAGCTTGGCACAAAATGCTTCCAGTGATAGTAATATTATTCAACATGGAGTTTTCACTGTATTATATTCTTTGTGCTTAAAATAACTTATTTTTACTTTGAGCAACAATCTGTAAAAGTACACTTTTGATATATTACATCTTATACACATAAAAGGATTTTGCTCAATAACTTAGAGTCTCCATACAAAAAAAAATTCATTCCAGTATATATAATTTATTATTTTTCTCTTTCATTCTTTATGCAGTGTTAGGAAACAAGCATAAGGTCTAAGTATTCTAGATCTTGTGTGTTCTAGGCAATCAATCTGCCAGTGAGCTACATCTTTAGTCCTCAAATTTTTACTTATTTGCTTTAGCTACTGGGAATTGAAACTATGGGCATTCTACTTTTGAGCTAGAACCCAAAACCTATTTTTTTTTTTTTTATTTTGAAACAGAGTCTCACTTAATTGACAAGAATCTCACTGAGTTTCTAAGATAGGACTCAAATCTGCGATCCTCCTCTCTCAACCTTGCAAGTACTGGAATTACAGACATACACCACCATACCTGGCTAATAATTTATTCTCATATGCAATGGTCATAGCTCTAGTGTAGTTTGTTTCATAAAGGTTTATGTTTTGGAAGTTTATTCCTCAGTACCTGATGTTCAGGTATGAATCTTTAATAGATGATGCCTGATGGAAGATGGTTAGGTTACTGGCGGGGAGGGGAGAGACGGACTGTTTTTGAAAGGAAATTCTGGCATTCTCTAGCATGTCTTTAGGAGAGTGAGTTGTTATAAAATACTGAAGTGAACATGGTGGTGAACATCTGTAATCCTAGTACTTTAAAGGCTGAGGCAGGAGGAGCTCAGGTTTAAGGCTAGTCTTGGCAATTTCGTGCCAAATACTATTTTATTTCAAAATAATTCCTCTGGATCTTCATGTTGATTTCTACATTCAGACCATTATGAGATGAAAAGATGCAAGGAATTATATCATGATTTTAATTTGATAATACTTCCTTTGTGGTGTGGCTCCGGGGCTGAATTCCCTGGGGATCAATTTCCAGTGTCACACACACACACAGAGAAAAAAAATATAATGAGACTGGCCACTACTCCCTCCCTGACTTCCTGTATGCCTTTGATATCTCCTTCTTACAGGCATGTTTCCAATAATGCCATCTGCCATTTTAGGTGACCAAGAAGGCCCTCAACAAAGTGCAGCAGAGGCTGAGTCCATGCTCTTAAACATCAAAACCATGAGCAAACTTGTTTTTCTTCATACATTAAGCAGTCTCAGATATTTTGTTATAACAATGAAAAAATTGGATTAATGGAACCAAGGACATTCCACAGTCATATTTACTATTGTCTAATAAAGATTATGCCTGTCTATGTACCTGCCCTGCAATAAAATTAACATCAATTATTTTAAAAGCCAATTGTCCATCACAATACTTTTAATTCTGTTTAAATTACCTTTAAACTGGTTGACCAATAATTTGTTTTTTATTTAAAATCTATCAACATTTGAAAGACTCCAATTAAGATTGGCCCTTAGTTCTATCAATGTTTTAAGAATTTAATGATCAAATATATCTAAATACTACGAGTTGCAAATATATAACTTGATTATTTTAATCAAATATTTAAGGTCTCTAATATTTTTACCAAGTTTTATGAAGTTATATTTATCTTGATTGATTTAATTATGCAAAATAACAAAAAGATGAGACGAAATATAATGGTATTCCCCAAGAATAGTACAATATGCAATTTCTAGGCTTTCTTTTCTATTAAAAATAGAACTCTCTAAACTTGATAAAGGTAACTTTTTAAATAGTAGGTTTTAATTATTCAAGTTAATTTTCTTATATTATAATTTCAGAAGTCTGTACAAAATATATTAAACTATTAATATAAATGATTTACTGTTACATGGTACCTACCTATTTTTGTCTACTACTGTCTTACTAGATTTGCATAAAGTTACTTGGAAGTCCATATAGAATTCACCCTGAAATAAAATTATTTAAAATTAATAGTGGGTGGAGAACACATGCTCCAAATCACTCACCAATACATACATTTCTCTAATGGCAACTAACAAGTGACATACTGGCAATCACTGCTTACTGTCTGCTCTGGGACTGGTGACTCTTCTTTGGATGACACAATTATTTAAGAAAATTGAATAATTACAAAAATCTTATATACAATCAGAATATATTTATTTTTTTGTTTTTAATAAATATTGTTTTTCTTTCATGAGATTCAAGGGATAGTTACTGATTTTTGGCAATAAGATTGTTGAAATATTTAATAATAACTATTTTCTTCCTCCGAAGAAAAAAAGTCTCTAATGCAATGCATAATAAATCTAAGCATATGTATGCACAGAGCATATGCATGCATATCCAACACTAAATTATCATAGGAGAAAACACAAACATTAATATAAGCCTAAGAATTTGTTACCATTTTCTTTTTATGAGAAACTTCTACAAAGACTGTAGAATAATAAAATATTATTATTATAGGAACATTGTTTGTGACCTTAGTACTATGAAACAATGTTTAAGCTATAAATTGTCTTATCCTGAAAACACAAAACCCCTAAAAACTTTCCAAAAGAGCAAGAGGAGAATATAGGATAAAATTTATTAGCTTAAATATAGTGAAATGGAGATCACTGGTTAATAAAACTTTCTATTTCATTAAAATAAAATTTTAATATTTTTATTGTGGTGAGAACATATATAAGTTGAGCACTAGCCATTTGAACTGATTATGAAAACCTAACTAATTCTAAAGATAGGAAGAAATTAAAGCAAATGTGACTAAATTTATCCAGAGCAATCTGCATTTGGAAGTCAGAGAAAAGGCTCTGGACTTTTCCTAAAAGCTCCTAGACTTTTACACTGCTATGTTGATAACCATATTCTTGGATACCCAGCAGAAAAGGAACATCAAGAGATATCACTCACATTGACAAGACTAGAATTAATGGATGTGGTGATAGGTTATTGGTAAACAGAAGATCTCTTAGGGCCCAACAACTCAAAACAACTTTTAAAAATTAAGCTTGATGCACATGATGTACATTCACAAACATATCAAAGTCAATCACTAAGCCAAATAAGAGAAGGAGGGATGGAGATGGAATGGGGTGGGAATTGGGGAAGGGCTAAATGAATGATGTGTGCATGTATGCTTCTACCATTCTGTACCTCATGAAGAAGTATGAGTATAATGTACCAATAAAAATAAATAAATAAAAAGCTTGAAAGCCAGGCATAGTGGTGCATATTGTAATCCTATACAGTATATCCTATTCTATGTCTCTCCCTCTCTCTCTCTCTCTCTCTCTCTCTCTCTCTCTCTCTCTCTCTCTCTCTCTTTCTCTCATAAAAGTTTGATTTAGTTATTTCTCCATAACCTATGTTTTGTTCTTATCTTTCTCTGAATAATTTATTTTCCTTTTGAATCCTCCCTAATTTTTACATCTCATTCAAGATCCTGAAATGTAATATTTACAGTGTCCTTGATATGTAATTATAAAGTCATTTGGTTGTCAATAATATTCCATTGAAACGTCTCATTAATTAGTAGTTGCTAGACTTATTTCTTTAAATAATGATATTGTCTATTATTTTCCTAAGAAAATGAAATGTGTGTCAATATACTTTTATAAATTCAAAAGTACTACATAAATTCATAGTTCAATATCTCTAGTCCAACCCAGTCATGGTGGCATACTCTTGTAACTCCAGGACTTGAGAGGCTGAGACATGAGGATAGCAGGTTCAAAGGCAGCCTCATCAAGTACTGAGACCCTCATTAACCAAGGGAGAATCTGTTTCAAAATAAAAATAAAAGAACTTCACAATAACATAAAACACCAAAACAGAATTTCAGAGATTGCCAAAGAACAATTCAGATCTAAATAGTAGAAATGATACAGGATTTCGTAAAAGAATTCAGAGAGAGCCTGAAAGAAGTGAAGGAACAAATAAAAAAAGAATCTGACACTCTAAACAGGTATCAAAAAGAAGTTTTGGAGCCAGGCATGGTAGCACACACTTGTAATCCCAGTATTTGGGAGGCTGAGACAGGAGGATCTGGGTTCACGGCCAGCCTCAGCTACTTAGTGAGGCTCTCCACAACTTAGTGAGACCCTGTTTCAAAATAAAGAATAAAAAAAATAGGACTGGGGGTGTAACTCAGAGGTAGAATGTCCCTGGGTTCCATTCCCAGTACCACAAAACAAAACAAAACAAAAAAAGTTTTGAAGCAAGTGAAAGATATAAGGGATACAATAATTGAAGTGAAGGCATCAATATAATCTATAAACAGTAAACTAGATCACATGGAAAATAGAACCTCACTCTTAGAGGATGACCATTCCCAAAAGAAATGCATAGTACTTAATGTATAAAAAATAATTTGGCAGCATGAATAGATATTGATGAGATCTGAGCCAATTTTAAGAGCTAACCTAATAATAATAGGCATGGAAGAGGGAATAGAAGTTGGAACCAAAGGCATTAACTGTCTTTTCAAAGAATAGCATAAAATTTTCCAAACCAAGAAAAAGAGGTCAATATACAGTTACAGGAAATGTATAGAACCCCATTTAGGCACAATCAAAGAAAAGGTTCACCATCACCATGCCATATAATAATCAAAGTAACTAACGTAGAAACAAAAGAAACAATCTTTAAAAGTGATGAAAGTAAAAGACCAAGTGATATTCAGAGAAAAACCAACTAGTGTCACCCCAGACATCCCAAACCGAGTCATGAAAGCCAGAAGGACCTGGAGAAACTTATTCCAAACTCTGAGAGACACAAACTTGCAGCCAGAATTTTTCTACCCAGCAAAAATATCTCTCAAAATCAACATGAAAACAAAACCTTTCCATGACAAACAGTTTTTTTCAGCTTCCCATGGAGCCTTCTCCAAAATAGACCACATTCTGGGCCACAAAGTGGGCACTTGCAAATTCAAAAAACGTAACATAATTGGCTGTGTCTTTTCAGTCCACAATGGAATGAAACTAGACACCAACTATAAGAAGATCCAGAGTAAGCATGTAAACATATGTAGACTGAACACCACATTGATGAAAGAGGAATGGGTCATAGAAGAAGTACAGTGAGAAATTAAAACATTTCTAGAAACAAACAAAAACAGAGACACAACATATCACAACCTCTGAGACACCTTGAAGGCATAGTATTAACAGGAAAATTTATACCACTGAATGCCCACATAAGAAGAACAGAAAAGCTGGGCATGGTGGCCCACACTTGTAATCCTTGCATTTGGGAGGCTGAGACCAGAGCATCCAGGTTAGCGGCCAGCCTCAGCTACGTAGTGAGGCACTCCACAACTTAGTGAGACCCTGTTTCAAAAATAAAGAATAAAAAATAGGGCTGGGGGTATAGCTCGAAGGTACAATGCCCCTGAGGTCAATCCTCAGTACTGCAAAAAAAAAAAAAAAAAAGAACAGAAAATGAATAACCTAATGGCACAGCTCAAAGCCCTTGAAAAACAAGAATGGTTTAACCCCAATGCCAGTAGAAGACAGAAAATTATTAAAATCAGAGCAGAAATGAATGGTGGAGAAAAAAAAAAAGAGAGAAAATCAACAAAACCAAAAGCTGGTTTTATCAATAAATAAACAAGATAGATAAAACCATTGACCAACTTAACTAAAAAAAAGAGAGAATCAATCCAAATTACCAAATTAAGAAATGAAAAAGGTGATATTACCACCAACAGTGCAGAAATCCAAAGGATCATCAGAAACTACTTTGGAAAATTATATTCCAACAAAATGGAAAATCTAGAAGAAAATGACAAATTTCTAGATACATGAAACCTTCCTACATTGTGTCAAGAAGATAAAGAAAGCTTAAACTGGTCAATAGCAATCAAAGAGATTGAAACAACAATAAAGAGTTTACCATCAAATAAAATTCAAGGGCTAGATGGTTTTCGAAGTGAATTTTATAAAACCTTTATAGAAGAGCTAATCCCAATAGTCCTCAAACTATTCCATGAAATAGAAAGAAATGGGAATCTCCCAAACACATCCTATGAAGCCAACATCACATTAATATGAAAGTCAAATAAGACATTTCAAGAAAAGAAAACTATAGGGCTATATCGCTGATGAACTTAGATGCAAATTTGCTAAACAAAATACTAGAAATGCACATTCAAAACCACATCAAGAAAATTATACACCATGACTAAGTCAGGTTCATCACAGAGATGCAAGGCTGGTTCAACTTATGGAAAAAAATCCATATAATTCACTACATAAACAGAAACAAAGACAAAAATCGTATGATCATTTCAATAGACACTGAAAAAGCATTTGATAAAATCCAACAGCCATTCATGTTAAAAGCACTGCAGAGAATTGGACTACAAGGAACATACCCCAACATCATAAAGGCAATATACAATAGGACCACAGTCAACATCATATTAAATGGGGAAAACCTGCAAGAGTTCTCACTAAAAACAAGAACAAGACAAAGATGTCCATTATCACCATTTCTGTTCAATATATTAATCGAGACTCTAGCCAGAGCAATAAGGCAAAAGGAAATCAAAGGCATACAAATAGGAAAAGAACTAAAACTATAAATTTTTGCAGATGACATGATATTATACTTAGAAAACCTAGCAAACTCAACCAAAAGGCTTATAGAACTGATCAACAAATTCAGCAAAGTATCTGGATACAAAATCAGTCTTATAAAATCAGAAGCTTTCCTATATGCAAACCATAAATCCACTGAAAAAGAAATCAAGAAAACAATTCCACTCACAATAGCATCCTGAAAAACAAAATACTTAGGGATAAACCTAACCAAGGAGATAAAAGACCTCTATAAAGGAAATTATAAAAAGTTGAAAAAAGAAATCAAAGAAGACCTTAGAAGATGGAAGGATCTTTATGCTCTTTAATAGGCAGATTAAATATCATCAAAATGGCCATTCTCCCACAAGTAACCAACAGATCAATGTGATACCCACTAAATTATCAAGGTTGCTCCCCACAGATATAAAAAAAAATCAGTACTTATAATCATTTGGAACAACAAAAAGCTCACAGCAGACAAAGTAGTTCTTAGCAACAAGAATCAGGCAGGAGGCATCACAATATCTGGCTTCAAACTATACTACAATGCCACAGTAATTAAAATAGCATGGTATATGCACAAAAACAGACACATAAACCAATGGTGCAAAATAGAAGACTCAGGAACAAACCCACACACTTACAGTCAATTGATTTTTGACAAAAGAGCCAAAAACATACACTGGAATAAAAGACAGCCTCCTCAACCAATGGTGTTAGCAAAACTGGTTAATCATATGCAGAAAAAATGGAAATAGACCCCATTTTATTTCCCTCCACAAGAGTCAATTCAAGATGGATCAAAGACCTGGAAGTCAGGCAAGAGATCTTGCAGCTACTTGAAGAGGGTACAGGTCCAACACTTCAACATGTATGCACAGGTCAAAATTTTCTCAACAAGACCCCAAAGGTACAAGCAACTCAAAGTAAGACCAATACATGTGATTGCATTAAACTGAAGATCTTCTGTGCAGCAAAGAAAACTGAAAAACCTCAACAGAGAGCCCACAAAGAGTGAGAAAGTTTTTTCCAGCTACTCCTCTGATAGAGGACTAATATATAGAATATACAGAGTACTCAAGAAACTCACAGTTTGGAAAACAAATAACCCAATCAAGAAATAGGTAAAGGATCTAAATAGGCAGTTCACAAAAGAAGAAAAGCAAATGGCCAATAAATGTATGAGGAAATGTTCAACATCATTAGCAATCAGAGAGATGCAAATCAAAACTACCTTGAGATTTTGCTTAACCCCAATTAGAATGGCAGTCATCAAAATCACAAACAACCACAAATGCTAGTGAGGGTGTGGGGAATTGGAAACCCTAATACATTGTTATTGGGGTGGCAAATTAGTGCAACCACTTTGGAAAACAGTATGGAGGATCTTCAGACGAATGGGAACAAACCTACCATATGATCCAGCAATACCACTTCTAGGTATCTATCCAAAAGAATGAAAACCAAACTAACAGATCAATGCATGTGTATATGTGTTTATAGCCACACAATTTACAATTGCCAAACCATAGAACCAGCCAAGATGTCTATCAACAGATGAATGGATTACAAAACCATGGGATATGTATGCAATGGAATTTGACTCATCCATAAAGCAGAACAAAATCATGTCATTTTCAGGGAAATGTTTGGAACTGGAAAACATTATATTAAGTGAGATTAGTCAGTCAAAATAAGTTAAAAATTGTATGCTCTCCCTAACATGGAGAAACTAGAGAGAAAGCAGGTCATAAAAGGGACTCTAGACAAAGAAGGAGAAATCTTAGGTGAGCAAAGAAACACCCTAATGCACATGATGTACTTTCACCAACATTTCAAAGTCAGTCAAAAACTGAACATGGGAAGGAGGGGTGGGAGAGGGAATGGGATGGGAATTGGGGAAGGGTTAAATGAGAGATGTGTGCATGTATGCCTCTCCTAGCTTGTACCTAACGATGATGTATGATTACAATACACTAATAAAAAATAAAAAATAAATAAATTCAGTTATGTATAGTCACACATATATTCCTGCCCCTTAAAAAAGAAAATAAGGCTGGGGTGTAGCTGGGAGATAGAATTCTACTAGGTTCAATCCCCAGGAAAACACACACACACACACACACACACACACACACACACACACACACCCCTCTATTTCAGATATATAAAGGTTACTCCAAAGATACAGAAAATGTCTCTTTTTGCCCTCATATCCTAAATCAGCCACTTTCGATTATCTTATTTATTTATTTATTTATTTATTTATTTATTTATTTATTTAAGTGTGTTAGAGAGAGAGAGAGAGAGAGAGAGAGAGAGAGAGAGAGAGAGACTAAAGATTGAACTCAGGTTTTCAAGCCTGAGCTACACTCAAGCATTTTATTTTATTTTTGTTTTCAAATAGCATCTCACTAGATTTCCGTGTCCTGGCCTAGAAACTGTAATCCTCCTATCTCAGCCTCCCAAGTACTGAGATTACAAGCAAGTAGCCCTGTGCCTAGCTAGGTTACTAAGATTACTCTTTTTCTTATTAATGAAAGTATTTCTTTAAAGTAGAGAGAGCATTTCATTGATTATTATAACACAGTCTTTGATGGAAGCATACATTTCTTTTTAATTCCTAGTCTGCTATTCACCAATTGTGTAATATTAATTTCTTACTTAAACCTACTTAACCAGTCCTAATAAGGTTCTATTATGACCTGTCAAATGAATCTGAAAATCAAAATTCAACTCTTTCTTTCCTTGGTTTTTTGAAAACAAAAACAAACAAACAAAACCAGATGTTAACATAATTTGAATGAATTATCTTAAATAACATAGTAGTCACTGAACTTCACAAATAACTGTCTGTATTATATGTGATTAAACCTGGAACACAACCCAAATGACTGATCATTATGACAAAGAGCACAATGTAGTAACACATTTGCTTATTCAATCCACCCTCATCAGTCTGGGTAGCTCATGCCAGCCTGGTCTCCTTCCAGAGGGTGAGGTGCCCATTCTTCTAATGCTGTCCTCACAGAGCTGCGCCTCCCATTCCTCCCTGCTCTGTCTATATGTCAGCTTCTCTCTGATGCTAGGAGTTCAAGAGCATTTTGTACACTTAGGCATATTAGGTATAAAAGTTTTTAGTCATACTAATTTCTCTAACTGTTCCAATATTTATCTCTCTTCCTCTAACTGTTACTATATCTATATCTAAAAAACTCATCTGTTTCTATTCTAACACAGCTGTTACTGGACAAAAATAAAATAAAAAGTCTCATATACTACTATGATTGAATTTAAGTCAGATTGTAACATGCCATTTTTTTTATTTCCATGAAAATGCTCCCCTTACCATGTTGGCTACTCACATGTCTGTGGAGAGGGGAGAGCAGTGGATTCTCCCTGGTCAGATCCTTCAAGAATCAGTTAGAAAACCAATGAGAAAAATTGACAGAGTAGGTGCATTTCTTTCTACTCAATTTCAAAATCATTAAAGCTTGGGTTTCTGTTAGAGGCAAACTGCCTCCCCTGCTAGTTATTTGTTCATTTGTTGTTTATTAAAAATGTCTCAGCCTATGAAGTGGCTCATGACTGTAAACCCACTATTTGAAAGGCTGAGAAAGGAGCATCACAGGTTCAAAACCAGCCTCAGCAACTTAACAAGACCCTCAGCAACTTAGTGAGACTCTTTCAAATTTTTAAAAAAGCTGCTAGGAGTGTTGTACCGTGGTAGAACCCCCTGAATTCAATCTTTATTGCCACAAAAAATTACAAAATAATAAAATATCCCCATTATGAAAACATGAAAGAATTCTCAGAACTACTGAAATATTTCTAAACCCTACATTTTCAGTATTCTTATGTCATCTCATTACTCAAAATACTTCTCTCAAATTCCATTTTGATCTATTCTGAAATTTCCTTATGTTGAAAATACTGTGTCTTCTATTTTTATTTGCTTTTTAAAAATAGCTTGCCATTTGCCTATTTTAACTTCCCACAGCAAGATAGAATTAAGTACCAAGTCATTGAACAGTTACAAATAATGTGGCTAAATGTGTGTGTGTTCTAGCATTCTGTGGAAGATAGACCCTGTGAGTGCTATAACTGTGCACTTAGATGAAACCATTACTAAGCTGAAGGCTGAAGGAGCAGCCTGACTCCACCTGACTGCCTGTAGTCACATTCAACAAGAGAGGAATGACTTAAAGACAGAATCATAAGCAAAGAGGAAGGATAACATAAAGATCTGAAAAATGTTCAGCCTTCCCACACAGCCAATTGTAAGAAAGCATATTAAGGAAAGAGAATGAACAAATGTCTGTTTGATAAGTTTAGTATGGTTGTGAGCCACAAAATTAATCGGCCTCTCTGAGGAAAACTACCAATTTGAGTTAAAGGGGAAAAAGATGGAAAGAAATAAAATTTACTGAAATTCTTAGATTTTTCAGAATGAGACGGTAAAGCTATTCAGCTGAGAAAATATGCTCTTCTTCAGGACAAAGGAAGAATGAGTACAAGGGGCACTTATATCATCAGGGCTATATTCTTGGTTTAGAATGAGTCTTCTACATTTATTTTCATTGGCTGGACAGTTTCTTATCAGAGATTTGGGAGCAGGGCCACCCAGAGTTCTTGGGCAAGTAGAGAATGGGAGACCTGGCCCCTGCTGGGTAGAACTGTGAGGGCAAGAGATTCTCCCAATGAGTCTTGAAGGTGGGACCTCTGCCTCATGAGATCTGTCTTACCTTTCCTATGGAAATCCTAATAAATCTCTACTCCAAAACTATCTCTTGCTCCTGTCTTTTCCTCCTGACCTGATATAATTTGCACGTGTTCTGGCATGGCAAGGTACATCACCAGCATCTAGGACCTGTGACAACAATAGACTGACTTCCTGAGTTTCTCATGTATTTCCCCTTTTGAGTTATTTGGCTGGCTATCTCATAAGTGAATATGAAACATTTTCAGTTGCCTTACTTCATCACTATGTGACACATAGATATCTGACACATAAAGATTGGTTTGATAATTGCACTTAAGTTGTTTATAATTTTAGCTATTATTATTCTATAGATACTAAAATGATTTTGGCTGAAAAGTAGTGGAATACAAAGTTAATTTACAAAAAAATCAATAGTTTTTTCTATAAACAATGAATCTACTGAAAAAGAAATCCAGAAGACAATCCTTTCATGGTAGCCTAAAAAAAAAATCTTAGGAATAAACATAACCAATAGGTAAAGGACCTATATGATGAAAATTACGGAACAGTAAAAAAAGAAATTGAAGATCTTAGTAGAAGATTGAAAGACTCTTATTTTTTTCTTAAATAGGGCACATATCAAAATGGCCATACTATATACAGATCCAGTGCAATCTCTTTTAAAATATCAATGTTATTCTTCAGGCAGAACTAGAAAAATAATTCTAAAATTCCTATGGAAAAAAAAATCCAAGAATAGAGAAAGAAATTCTTAGAAATAAGAACCTGCTAGCCAGGCGTGGTGGCCCACGCTTGTAATCCCAGTATTTGGGAGGCTGAGACTAGAGGATCGGGGTTGGCTGCTAGCCTCAGCTACTTAGTGAGGCCCTCTGCAACTTAGTAAAACCCTGTTTCAAAATAAATAAAAAATAGGGGGTGTATCTCAGAGGTAGAATGTCCCTGGATTCAATCCCCAGTATCACACACACACACAAAAAAAGAAAGAAATAAGAGCCTGCTGAACACATCACAACACCTGTCTTCAAATTAAACTATAATGCTATAAGAATAAAAGCACCATTATATAGACACATAGGCAAATGGAAAAGAATAGAAGGTACAGAATCAAATCCACACACATATCTATTTGATTTTTGACAAAGGTGTCACAAACATAAATGGAGAAAACATAGCCTTTTCAGCAAATGGTACTGAGGAAACTGGTTACCCATTTGTAGAATAATGGAATTAAACCCCAACTTCTCTTTCCACAAGAGTCAAGTCAAGATGAATCAAAGACATAGAATTTAGATTAAAACTTTTGCAATTACTAGAATAAAACACAGAACCAACTCGCCATCATATAAACACTGGTATAGACTTCTTCAATAAAAACTCAAAAAATAAAACTGAAAATCAATATGTAGCATCAAATTAAAAAACAAAACAAAACAAAAAACTTCTCCATGGCAAAAGAAACCATCAAAACAATCAAGTCTGAAGAAAGAGTCTATAGGATAGAAAAACAAGAAAACAAAAAACATAAAACCTTTACAAGCTACTCTTCTAATAAAGGAGTGTGAAAAGAAGTATGCAAAGAATTTAAGAAACTTAACATTTAATAAAAAAAAAACTAACAAAAATTGGGCAACTGAACTGAATTGAGAAACCGACATTTTTCAAAAGAAAAAAATACAAATGGCTGACAAATATATGAAAAAATGTTCAACATCCTTAGTAATCAGGGAAATGGAAACAAAACTACACTGACATTCCATCTAATTCCAATTAGAATGGCAATCTTCTAGTTTACAAACAATAATAAATGCCAAAAAGAATGTGGAAAAATAGGAATTCTTATTTACTGGTGGGATTATAAATTAGTATAACCACTATGGAGATCAATATAGAGGTTTCTCAAAAGATGAGAAGTGGAACTAACCTATTTTCAATCTCCCATTACATGAAATATTTTTTCTTCCTTTTACTTTTAACTTTTGAATATATTTGCATATAAATTGAATTTATTACAAACAGTATATTGTTTGATTTGATTTTAATTGACTTTGCCATGTTCAATGTTATTATACAGAGGTGATTTTTATTTTATCTCATTTTGAATTATATTTTCAATTTGATTCAGTGTTAGAGCCCCTTTCTTAGTTGCTCCTCTAAAAGAATTTGTACCTTCTCTGGATCTGAAATTTGTGTGTGTGTGTGTGTGTGTGTGTGTGTGTGTGTGTGTGTGTAATTTCCTTTGATATTAGCTTAGTAGTCATATATTTTTTTAACTTTCTGCTCATGTTAAAATGTTTTATTTATCTGTTTATTTTGAAATATAGATTACCTGGATAAAGCAAGCATGATTAGAAGTTATTTTTTTAAAGGTGTTTACATCATTTCAAGCCTTTAATGAAAATAACTTCTCCTGACTTTTAGAATTTGGGTTCAAAATCTGGAAAAATTCTTATTAGTTTTCCTCTGATTATAATATGGCCATTTTCTCTTGATGCTTTAAAAATTCTATTCTTGACATTTATGTTAGTCATTTGACTATGAAGTCACATGGCAAGGCTCTTTTTTTCTTTATATTCTCTATTTGAGTTCTGAATGTATATTTCATTTTGTAAGTTTAGAAAATTGTCTGATAATATTTTTCTAAAGAAGTTGTTTATGCACTTGTTTTGTACCTCTAGACCCTCCTCAATGCCAATTAACCTTAGGTTTGTTCTCTTGATATTTTTTCAGATCTCTTGAATGTTCTGGTCATGTATTCATTGTATTTTCTGTATTTTTGAGTAAATGTTCAAGTTTAAATGCACTGTCTTCTAATCCTGAGGCTTTGTTTTCCATATGGTATGGGCTATTGGTGATACTTTTTATTGAATTTATTTTATTTGATTTATTGTCTCATATTTCATTTAGGATTATTATTTAGCTCTTTTTCAGAGATTAAATTTTTATTTCTACTTCTCAGATCAGTTTGTCACACACTAACTAATTAACAATCTACTCAGAACATTCTACATTATATCCCACTATAATTTTTATTTTGAAAAATAAAATGGTAAAGATTATTAGTAAGTGTATTTCTTCTGTATGTTAAATTTTGCTTTACTTTTAAACTACCAGTGTCAATTGCAGGTACTACATCCTTTTAAATAAGTTTTTGGGGCCATATTTAAAACTTGTATTATATATGGCAGATGTTTTAAAGCTAATATATACCATTATCCCAGGGTCTGTTATAAATAGATAACTATAACATAAGACTGTCACATAACGAGAAAGAAAATCCCCACACAATAATGACACAATTCTCAGAACCCTGAAAACATGAGAAAGAAGGTCAAGAAGACAATAACAAATGCTCACAACCTTATAACAATGAAAGTCACCTGTATAGAGATACAGAAATTGCCAGAAAGTTAATTAAATTTTGATTAGTAACATGATCAAAGAGTTTAAGAATGAAATAAAAAATATATAGGATGTGAAAGAACAAGTTGAGACTATTGATTTTTAAAATTAAGTTTAAACCAGGTATGGTGGCTCAGACTTGTAATATCTGTACTTGGGAGTCTGAGACAGGAAGCAATCATAGGTTCAAAGCCAGTCTCTGCTGCTTAGTGAGGCCTTCTGCAACTTAGTAAGACCCTTTTCCAAAATAAAGAATAAAAAATGGGGCTAGGGATGTAGCTCAGATATAAATTCCCTAGGGGTCAATACCAAATAGCATACACACACACACACACACACACACACACACAATTAATAAAATCTATATCATTAGCTTCATTATCTTATTATGACACTTGTTTCCAATATTGGTAACTTATATTTATGAGACTATATTTTATTTATTTTAAATCAACTCTCAAATGTAATATTACCATGTCCTGGGGATTGAACCTAGTACATTCTAAATTCTAGCTATATACCAATCCTTTTTCTTCTTTTTTTGTTTTTTAATGGTATATTTGTAGCTTGCTGAGGATCTTACTAAGTTGCTGAGGCTTCCTCTGAACCTGTGATACACCTTTCAGGCTCCCAAGTACCAGAATGAGAAGCACGTATCAACAGGCCTGGCTGATGTTACTTCCTTTGAGTGTAACACTCATCTTTATACATACTAATGATATGAGTAATTATTATGCAAATTGTGTTAAAACCCCTTCTGCTACATATGATTAACCAGTTTTGCCAACACCATTTATTGAATAGGCTATATTTTTTCTAGTATATGTTTCTGGCCTCTTTGTCAAAAATCAATTGACTATAAGTGTGTGGATTTTTTTTCTAAATCTTCTATTCTGCTCCATTGGTCTATGTGTCTGCTTTTATGTCCAACCCAGGTTGTTTTTATTACTATGGTTCTGTAGTATAGTTTTAAGTCAGGTATTGTGATGTCTCCTGCCTGATTCTTATTATGAGAACTATTTTGGCTATTCTGGTTGTTCCATATGAATTTAAGGACTGATTTCTCTAGATCTATAAAGAATGACCATAGTATTTTATTGGGTATTGAATTTAATTTGTAGATCACTTTTGGAAGGATGACCACTTTAGTGATATTTCTTCTGCCAATCCAAGTGCATAGGAGATCCTTCTGCCCTCTAAGATCTTTATCAATGTTTTATAATTTTTTATTGTAGACGTCTTCTATCTCCTTGGTTAGGTTTATTCCTAAGTATTTTAATGTTTTTTTAGGTTACTATGAGTGGAAATATTCTCTGGATTTCTTTTTTTAGTTGATTTATGGTTGCATATAGGAAAGATTCTAATTTTTTTAGATTGATTTTGTATCTAAACACTCCTATGAATTTGTTAATCAGTTTCAAAAGTCTTCTGGTTGAGTTTATTGGGTCTTATAAGATCATGTCATCTGCAAATAGAGATAGTTTTAGTTCTTTTCCTATTTATATTCCTTTGATTTCCTTCTCTTACCTTATTGCTCTAGCTACTCAATAATCATAATGAAAAGGAATGGTTATAGTGGACATTTTTGCTTTGTTTCTGATTTTAAAGAGAATTCTTACAGGTGTTCCCCATTCAATATGTTCTTGGCTGTGGATTTATTGTATGTTGCCTTTATGAGGCTGAGATAAGTTCCTTCTATTCTAATTATTTTCAGAGCTTTTAGCAAGAATGAACATCAGATTTTGTTGAATGCTTTTTCAGTGTCTAATGAATCCACTTTCCCACTCTGCACAACAGTCAACTCAAGATGGATCAAAGACCTGTAAATTAAACCAGAGACTTTGCAGTTACTTGAAGAGGGCATAGGAACAACACTCTAACATATAGACATGGGGAAACACATCCTCAACAAGACCACAAAGGCACAAGAAATTAAAATAAGGATTAATACATGGGATTCCATTAAAGTGTGCAACAAAGGCAACTATTGAGAATCTCAAGAGAGAGTCAACAGAGTGGGAGAAGGTCTTTGCCAGCTACTTTTCTGATAGAGGACTATTATCTAGAATATACAAAAGACTCAAGACATACATCACCAAAAACAAACCAAAACAAAACAAAACAAATAAACCAATCAAAAAATGGGAAAGTGAGCTAAATAGACACTTAACAAAAGAAGATAGACAAATGACCAATAAATATATGCAAAAATGTTTGACATCATTAGTAATCAAAGAGATGCAAATCAAAACCACTCTGAGATGTTACCCAAGCCCAATTATTATGGAAATTATTAAAAACACAAACAATAATAAATGCTGGTAAGGATGTGGAGAAGTAGGAACACTGACACATTGTTGGTTGGATTGAAATAGTGCAAACTCATTTGAAAACTGTGGAAGATCCTCAGAAAAATTGGAATGAACCTACCATATGATACAGCTTTACAACTCTTGGGTACCTAACCAAAAGAATTGAAACCAGACTACTATAGCAATGCATGCATTTCTATGTTTATTTCTGAACAATTCATAATCATTAACCTATGGAACCAAGATGTCCATCAACAAATAAATAGATTACAAAATTACGGGATACATACAAAATGGAATTCTATTCAGTCATAAGAAACCTTAGTGGAGTGAAAAGGAGACCTAACTGAGGATGGGGGAAGGGTGAAAGAATTTAGGGAAAATCCTCAATGGACATGATATACAAACACAAACTAATCAAAACCAATTACTGTGCTGAGCAAGGGAAGGTGGGGAGGAAGAAGAAGTGGGGTGGGAACTGGGGGAGTGCTCAAAGAGTGCTGTGTGCATGTATGCCGCTATCAACCTAAACTGCATCAAGATGTATGATTATAATTCACTAATAAAATGAAAAAAATAGTAAGAAAAAATCTACATTATTTGTTGACTACTGAAATCTAGTACTAGTTATTTTAATGAAAAAAATAATTCTGTGGAGCACAATGTTGCGTATATCTATTCCCATCTACTAGGGAGCCTGAAGTAAAATGATAAAAACTTCAAGATCACACTGGACAATTTAGTGAGACTGTGTAACAAAATGTCAAAAGAGACTAGATATAGTTCAGTGGTAGAGTGTTCCTGGGTTTGATCCCCAGTATCACAGAAATAAATATATAGTTTTTTTTTTTAATAAAAAAGCACAGCTTAAAATTATTTACTATTGGTATAATCACCATAATTTGGTGGTTAAAATTTATTATTCCTGGGACTGAAATTTATATGCAAAAATTTGAGGTAAGAAATTGTAAACTAAAATCATCTTATTATATCTTCTAAATAAAGCAGAATAACAGTGGTGATGAATTATACAATATTTGAAAACATTTTTAAACAAATGCTTACTTCTTTTCCTATTTAAAACTGTAAATTCAAAAATATTTCCTGATTAATTATGGGTTCTATGATTTATATTTTTCTATCATAAATGTTATTAATGTTAAGTTTATATGTTAATATAAATAGACAACATTCCAGGCTTATATTTTAAGGGGGAAAAGTTCATCTTGAATGCACGTCTTTCTCTCTCTCTTTTTTTTTAACGGTACTGAGAATTGAGTCCCAGGGTATTCTACCCCCAAGCTACACCCCTCAGGCCTATTTTTTATTCTTTATTTTGAATCAAGATCTCACTATATTGCTGAGGGCCTCTCTAAGTAGCTGAGGCTGGCCACAATCCTGGATCCTTGGGTTTCAGTCTCCCAAATATTGGGATTACAAGCATGCTGCCACCACGCCTGGCTCTTAAATGCACTTATTTCTAAATGAATGACATTCAAACAGAAAATAGTCTATGATTTAAATTAAATACTTAACATATAATAGCCTAACCATATATACCTCTGCAAACTGACAGACATTTTATTAAGAAAATATCGAAGATACATTTATATTTTCTTGATCATTGGTTTATAAGACATGTAGAAGAAACTTGATTCAGTTAGCAACTTAAATTCATAGAACATCTCAGAAGAGCTATATATCCTTCTATTTTTCACTTTATTTAAGCAAATATCACTAAAGCACAACAACGTTCTAGACAATGCTATTCTTATATTTTATCATTGTCATCCTACATTTTATTTAAATTCCTCTAGGGTCTTTAGAAGGGGTCTTATTTCTTCAAGAATTAGTAATATGAAATGTACGTCTGCACTATAAAATAATATTTATGCTAACTTGATGTTATACACACTTTATCATCACAAAAATAAGAAAGAATTAGGTATTACACAGTGTTCACATGACAAAAGTTGCTTGGAATCTGTTTTACTTTTAGAAATCTCTAAGTCTTTGTTTTTAGTTAATTTGAATTAACCATTATATTATGACAGCACTTTACTTTGAAGTGGTATATTTGAATCTCAAGAATGAAAATCACCTCCCCGTTGGTTGACAATTTAATAAAGTGAGAGGTCTCAGGAGATTAGAACACACAATTTTGCAAGACATAATGTCATAAGGATTGTCATTACAAAACAAACAATTTAATATGGATCAGAATACATTTTCAACCTCACTTTAAAAAAGAGAAGCTATTTAAAAGGAAAATATTTGATATTGTCATGAACATTTTTATATTCGCTTTTGAAGAAGAAAATGTCAAGACTATGAAAACTTTCAAATATGCATGTGTTAAAGCCTATTCAAGTAAGTAAAAATTGGCCATGTTTCTACTCTTAAAAAGAAGTTGAGTGGAGAAGAACCCATTATGGGTATTTTTTGCCTTCCATTTTCACCCAGAATTTTAATTGTCCCTCACCTGTTCTCGTTGTCAGCATTATACTTAGAATTTTATCATAGTTGATTGCCAATCATCTCATATGTCTTTAGAATAAGTTGGATGTGATGATTGTCATAATCCAACTTGTTTTATATACTCAAGTAGCAAGTTGAGGACTTACTCTAAACTACAATTTGAATTTGAATGCAGAAATGATTGAATTGCATAGACAAGAATTGTGCTATTATGTTGTAGCAGATCCTTCATGGTTAGGTTTGTTCAAGAAAGAAAAAAAAATCCAATATAAAGTTAAGCTGAAAGTATAGTTATAGGGAGATATTGCTAGTACCATACTAGAAAAGAGATCTATTCTGTCCAAGTTTACCAGAGGTTTATCTGTATATTGCCCTAAAGAAAACATCTGGGGTTAAATATTTAGTAGATTTATAAAAGAACCAGGGAAATTTTGGTGTCACTCCCCTTTAATAAGCAAAAAATAATATCTGCTAACCACATTCAATCCAATTTGTTGGGGTATATGTCTTATGAACCCAGAATATTTATCAAAATTATAAAGAAATTTTCAGATACTATGTTTCATTTATTAAAGAGGACTACCACTAAACTTTGTGATAAATAAGGAGAAATAATACAAAATAAGCAAAAATATATTTACTTGGTTTCTAGTGTTTATTTTATCACCATATAATCTTGGTTAATAAATTCTAGTCCCATTTCTTTATATGCCACATTTACATTTGAAAGCTAATATATGGCTACTAATATATAAAAAAAAACCTTGTATTTTAAAAGTAAGGTCTAGGAATATTAATTTAAAAGTTTTGTTTTTTTTTTTTTGAAGATTGAACCCAGGAGCATTCTATCTCTGAGCTACATCCCCAGCCTTATTTTTTTTTAAAATCTTTATTTTGAAACAGGGTCTCACTAAGTTGTCAAGCAGGGCCTCACTAAGTAACTGAGGCTGTCTGTGAACCCATATCCTCCTGTCTCAGCCTCCCAAGTACTGGGATTACAAGCGTGAGCCACCACACCCGGTTAAAAGTTCATTTTTATACTTTTATTGGTGCATTTCAATCTCACACAATGTAGTTCATGATGCTAGTGATATATATGCACACAGTACCAAGCTTTCCTCTAGTACCCTCCCCACTACCTCTTCCCTATATAAGATATTGAGATTGGCATTGGTATTATATATGTACAAAAAATTGGTAGTAGTGTTTCCTACATTAATTTTCTCTCTTCTCTTTCATCCCCAAAACCATCTCCTTTGCTCCACTGGAGCTTCCCCTCCATTATATCAAGTAACTATAGCAATCATAAATTAGTTTGTCTGCTCCTAACAAAAATGGAAGTGGAATTTCTATTCAGGTATTTAGTTTATCCCAGAGAGATACTCTTGTGGTTTCTCTCTCCCCTTATCTTTCAATTTATGCTTTCTTTCTTTTTTTCTTTTATTTTGGGGGAATGGGTCTATTACTGAGTATTGAATCCAGAGCCATTAATTTATATAAAAACTGATATAACAGAAATATATTATCCTCTATATCAGTTACAATAGAATTTAGTAATATCCACTTATTAAAAACTGTAATGGCATGTATCAAAATATAGCTGTCAATGTTCAATATTCAATAATGTAAAAAATATGAAAGTCTATTATAAATAATTTAAACTAATTTTATATATTTAAAATGTATCATATAACTTTAATTTTTTCATATGAATTTATTTTTTGCTTGACTCTTTAGTAGAATTATAGTCAAATACTAAGATAATTAAAAGAAGAGCAATTGTAATTAGACAATTAGGACTCCATATGCTAAGGTTCATTCTATGTGAAAATGTGACTGGGCCATGGGTGCTCAGATATCCAGTCAAATATTATTCTTCATATGTCTGTGAAGTCTTTCTTTATGTGATTATTATTATTATTTGAACTGGCAGGTTTAGTAAAGTATATAGCCCTCCAAAATGTGGGTAGGCTTCATCCAGTCAATTGAAGATGTGAACCAAACAGTAAAGCTTACTCACCTTGAAATAAATGGAGACTTTCTCTGCCTTTTAATTAGAAACGAAACTTAACTCTTCCTAGGCCTTCATTTTACTGCCTTTGAAATGGAATTGCACCACAAACTTCCCTGATTCCCAAGTTTCCTGACTCAGACTAGAACTGTATCCCATTGGCTTTCCTATCATCATTCTGCAGATAATGAGAAATGTCAGCATCTATAATCAGGAGCCAACTAGAGAGGTATAAATATCTATTGGCCATCTATTTATCTATTTATCATTAAAATATATTCATTTATCATATATCTATCATCTATCTATCTATCTATCTATGATCATCTACTAAAATGAGTCAGATGCATTGGCACACACCTGTAATAGCAGTACTTGGGAGGATGAGACATAAGGATAGCAGGTTCAGGAACAGTCTCAGCAACTTAATAATACCATCAAAAACTTAGCAAGACCTTATTTTAACAAAAAGAACTGGGGTTGTGGGGGTATATTTCAGAAGCAAAATGCCCCTGAGTTCAATACCCAGTACCATAAGTATACACAAATATCTATATTCATACATACACAAATATTCTTGCATTCCATTAGTCATTGTCCTTGTTTCTTTGAAAAATTGTAATATGTTGTAAATATTATTATTACAAAATGAATATTTTCCTTAGTAATTAGTAATATTTTATTTCCATATGTTCTCAACCATTGACTAGTAAAAGCAACTGCTGAATGAGAAATTCTGAGAAATACCTTTCTATTGATAAAAATGTGTTTTTATGTAACTTATTACCAATAGCCATAGGTAGTATATCTTATCTTTTATTCTGTTCTAATATTAGATTTTATTTTTCCTACTACAGTATATTTAAATATATAAATGAAAAGTTATCTCAGATATAATTTTCAGGTCTACAAAATTATATATTTTCTATTCTTAACTATTTAGAAAAATTATATAGTATATTATTAAATATTTGAAGAATAAAGATTAAACTTTATAGCTGGTCTAAGGATTTCTTCTTATTATTCCTAAAAACTTTTGAGAAACTGATTCTTATTCCGTGTTCACAGCTTTTAGAGATATACATGAATTTAGATGTTACCCTAGAAACCTTTAGAACAATGAGAGGAAACTTATTTTATTCATAAATGTGGTGCACGCTTAATCTTAAGTAACAAATTTTTCATTGAAAAATTCTGACACTGAGGAGATGTATTGAATAAGGAAAAAAGTTTTCTCTAACATATAATCAGACTCAGCAGTGTAGCTAGAACTTAGGAGAGATTTCTGTGCTTCCAGAAGATCTAAAACGGCTTACTTCCTCCAAATAATAACTTAGGACTTAGGAGATAGTAGCTTAAATACTCACTCATAACAAAATGTTGAGATGCTTTATCCTTTATTTTAACTGAGATAAATTTCTTGAACACACCATTGGATAAGTAAAGTTTCTTGATTAGTCTTGATTTAATTTCCTATAAACTGTCCATATGCAACATTTTCTAGAAACATTATTTAAAACTATATTCCTGCTTTAGTTAATTATTTACATATACATTTGAAGCATTCAGAATACTTTGCACTAAATATCAAAGATGTTCTGGTGATTGAAATGGCAAAAAAGTAAATATAACGCCCAGACATTGCTTTTTAAAAATCACAGGGTTAATAGGTATTAAAATTATTTTATTAGTATTTCACAGAAAACTTTGTTGATTCGAATGAGCACATTAGATTTGTGAACATTTATTTGTGTTTTTGTTTCCCCGAAGTGGGAAAACTGAATTTGTTTAATTGCTGATGGGATGTTGCAAAGCAGAAAATTTTGAAGACATTGTTAAAAGAGAATAATTAATGAGAAATTAATTCTTTGGGGTATAACAAAATGTATCTAATTCTATAAACATATGGAGCCTTATTCCTAGCACTGGTAAAGATTTCTTTCCCATTGCAATTGTTGGCAAAAAATAAGGGATGCACTCCAGATTTTCACTCCTCAATTTAAGCTTCAGCAATGTTGAATTTTGCACTTCCCTGATCCCCTATGGGCTGGAACCTGAGAATAATTTTCCCCAGAATTCTAACTAATACTATTTTAGATTCCATCATCAAGTGACAGTAATATTCAGTAAAATAATATAAAGAAATTGAAAGCTATAGTTGCCTTCCAGCAGAATAAGAATCCTATAAGAAAAAAGCAGACAGGAAACTTTGTCCTAAGCCTGGGAATTCTCTTGAAAATAATCTTGGTAAGTGTTGATAGTGGCTAGAGTTATGTGTGGGGGTTTCTTTATTTCCTTAAATTCAGTGTCATTTGTCTTTGTCCCTCATTCAATAGCTTTCCTATATATTTTCAAACAATTTTTTTCAATATATAGTCCCATTTTAAAAGGTTTTGACCACTTTTCACATTCTTTTCTTTTTTTGTTTCTTTTTTTTTTTTCCTTTGGTGATACTGGGGATTGAATTAATGGTTATTATACCTTTGAGCTCACCCTCAGATCTTTTTCCATTTTTCTTTCTTTCTTTTTTTTTTTTTTTTTTTGAAAGAGGGTCTTGCTAGGTTGCTGAGTCTGCCTATGAATCTGAAATCTTCCTCTTTCTGTTTCCTAAGTACTGAGATTACAGGCATGTACCATCACACCCAGCTCAGTTTGTACATTCTTGATTCAACTATGATTGATGAAAGAAAGTGGTTGGAAATACATCTATAATTATAATGGCTAAAATCTGAAACAATTTCCATATGAAATGTAGAAAGAAAATTTAGCAGTAAAGAGGGAGAGTTAAATACTTGTAAGACAAAAACAACTCAGCAAATATGGTATAGGTTAACAGATAATAAGAATTCGACAGTCATGAAGATGAATATATACTGACAAAATATAGTTTGCTTCAGTAGCAATTTTCCTAGAATTTAAAAGTGCAATATGAAAAAGAAAAGGTTGTGAAAAACAAAAGAGCAAAGAAGTAAAGGACAATAAGAAATAAAAGATGACAGAGGGAGTGTAGCTATTATTAAAATAACTAAATTAGAATATTTGAAGCATTCAGGATTGTTTAGGTGTTTTTAGGTTTTTTGGGGGTGGAAAAATAAAATGAAAATGAATGATGAAAGCCTATGGAAACTTTGGGACAGCATAAAGAAAGATGTTTTAATTATTGTGGTTCAAGGGAATGTTGTGAATGTCAAAGAAGCTTCTTTCAAGAGATAATACCAGAAAACTAAGAGAAATATCCCAAATCTATCCCAAGTCATATTAGAACCAAGGTCTCAAAAGTCAAAGATAAAGAGAATATTATCAAGACAACAAAAGAAAAGAAACAAATAACCCATAACAAAGTCTCTGAAAGCAGACTTCTCAGAAGAAATTTCACAGTACAGCTGATAGTAGCACGAGAGTTTCAAAGTAGTGAAAGTAAAATCTTTTAAGTAAGAATAATGTACTCAGAAAAGTTATCCTTTAGAAACAGAAGGAAATATATCTTAACATGTTTTACCTGACTTTCATGTATTGAAACATCATATCTCTCCCCATTATTCTGTACAATTTTATAATGTTTTTAATTCAATTATTAAAGTTTCAGTTTTTAGATTTCCATTATATATATATATATATATATATATATGTATGTATGTATATTTCAGAGACTTTGGTGTTTGTGTATTTTTATGAAAACTTACCATTCTATTCATTTAAAGATCATTTACATTTACTTGTTGTAGCACCTAAAAACTTTTAGCTACTTTAAAATATTTTTAAATAATTTCACATCATCTTGCTCTTGGTGTCTGGTAATTGTTTTCTTCTGTGAAAGAGGATACATTTTGTAAGCTAAATGATTTTTATTCTGAACATATCTATTTAAATATTAACTTTGGTGGCATTTTTTAATTTCTATAGAGAATAGTGGGTTTTTAAAGCAAGCACATGACCCAATCAAGTTAAGGTCCAAACTTTCAGCAGCTTTTTATAAGTTGTGGTTCAACCTCCTTTTCAAAGCCATGTTGATGTTCACATATTTCATTCATGTATGTTCTTCTGTAGCCAGGATAGTACTTAGATGGTGGTTTATTCACTAGTTTTTATCTAAGAGTTTATATGTGCTTACTAAGTCCATATCCACATGCAGCATAGGCAGAAGTCAATAAATCATACATTAAGTTTAATGTTTACTCTCTAGAATCTTCCTTTGGGCAGTCTTTCAGATACTTGATGTTTCTAGAGGCTCCCCCAACTCATAGCCAGAAAGATTGAACTTCAGTTGGTTTGTTCTGTTGTACTTCCAACAACTATGTCCAGGTCTAGGACAAAGCAGAAGGAGGACAAAGAAAAATAGCAACGGAGGTTCATTCAGCACTCTTGGAACCACTGTGCCAAAGAAAGAAAATCACAGAACAATGTCCATCTTCGATGGAAATTCTTAAGGCAACATTAACACACTAAGTCCATAACATAAAAAAGAAATATTTTACACATGTGCTCACTTTTGTAAAGGTTGAGGCTATACTGGTTTCAGACATGGGTATTATGAAGGGAGAAAAGGGTAATTATAACTCAGTCAATGGAACTTTGAATTTTGGACTTCATCCCTCATGTCCTACATAGTAGTAAAGTTTAGAAAGGTTGCTTCTAGCATTCTGTAAAAGTTTAATAGCTATATATATTGAGTGACAAATTGTGCATATTTATATAATTCATCAAGAAATAGAACTTCCCAGAACTATTCTCTAACATACATTTATCTACTCATTCATTCATTATAATATTTTATGGTACTGGAGATCGAATCCAGGGACATTCTACCTATAAGCTACACTCCCAGACCTATTTTATTTCTATTTTGAAACAGTGCCTAACTAGATTGATGAGAGTCTCATTACTTGCTGAGATTGTCTTTACATCTGTAATCTTCCTGGTACACCACCACAACTCGCTCTAACCTTTATTTTTAATTCAATGTAATACAAAAATAAAATTTAAATTATTAAATCCATACTCAGTATATCAAATGTAATCACTTCCATAACTCTCTCTTCTCTGACTTGACATGTACTCTCCAGAATATACATTTTCCACATTTTTACAGGTTGTTTTTGTTATATTTAAAATCCATATTTCTTTTTATTTTTCTTTCTTTTTTTGTGGCATAAGGGATTGGATCCAAGGGCATGCTACCTCCAAGCTATATACCCCAAGACTAATTTTATTTCTTATTTGGAAACAGGATCTCACTTAGTTGCTGAGCCTGGCTTGGAACCTACAATTCTCCTGTTTCAGCCTCTCACATACTGGGATTACAGGCTTGAGCGACCATGTCTGGTCATATTTCTTAGAAATGTGTGTTCCTTCGGTGTTATTTAAAAAAAAAAAAAACAAGTATTGAACAAATCTGAAATCCTTCTCTGCATCCAAACACAATACATAAGCATACATCTATTCTCTCCTCCTCAGAACAAGTAATAAAGTATTCTTGTTAAATTATTTACATTTTATATTATCACTATTATATAAATTAATATTTACATTTTGTATTATTAACTCCCAGTGAGTTGGATAAATACTGTGGCTACATTTTGTTTAATTCATGTTTGTTTTACTTGGAGTAAAATTATTTTACAATGCTCCATTTGTCATTTTTTTCTGTGTAGTTTCCACTAATTTGCCCACACATTTTCCATCAGCAATATAAAACTTCTTCCTTGAACACATTCTGATTTGACATCTGTCCTCTCAGAATTATCTCCCCCATCTCTTTCTCTCTCTTTCACACACACACACACACACACACACACACACACACACACACACACACTTAGTTTTAGTTTAACCTAATCTAATTAATTTTTAGTTTGGAAGTCATTCATTTATTTTATAAATTTTTGTTTTGTCTCACCTTCCCTCAAAATGAGGTGAGATATTCTGTCTCAATCTACTTTAAGATCTTGTCCTAATGAGTTTATCCACTAGGACTAGAAGTAGAACACTGTTTCCCTCCCTTTCTTTCCTCCTCCTCATTCACCCTCTCTCTCTTTCACTCTGATATAAATTATTTACTACACCCCATTTCACACCAAGTTTTTGCATGTTACTTGAATTAGAAACCATTAAAAATATTTTGCACCTTAAAAATGTTTTTCCAAAGTTAAATTACATTTGATATATCCAAATATTGTTTAGTATACTCTTTCTCAAGTAAAACTAATATTCATGGTATGCTTGTGTGGTGCTACAGATGGAACCCAGAGACTGAGGCAAGCAGCCTATAACTGAGGTATATTCCCCACACTAAACCATATATTCTTTATAAACATTTCAGAGGTAGTATATAACAATGGATATATATTAAATGATAATGGTGGGAACACATTGATGAAAATTAAATGACTTTTAATATACATTCCTTTTATTGTCATTTTGTGGTTCCAAGGAGTTAGGTATGGGCTTGGCAATGAACAGGACTCCCAGAAGATAAAGTTTAAGAAAAACAAAATCCAGATCCTTAGTTCCATATTGTTCATCAGACATGAACAGAGACAATTTTAAATGTAGACAAGGGGAGCCCAGATGTCAAGAACCAAAGATCTATGTGCACCAACCATAGACCCATGGACTGTTGTCATGCACAGACCAGGAATCAAACACGCAAAGCAAACAGTCTCATGAATTGGGAAACTAACAATCATGGATAATAAATTAACAAAAATTTAAAAATAGGTAAAATGGGGATGTTCTTCATTGGTTAATGTCTACAGAAAGGGGCTTTAAACTTATATAAATCCCTATGCTAAGCACCAATATCAGCTACTTTCTCAGGACCACTCCCCTGGAAGCTTTAACCTTGCTTTTTTTTGGTGGATGGAATACACTTTGGGGAAGGCTGTGTGCAATGGATGGTGCTTGGCCTAGGCTACACTACAGTGCAAAAGGCCCCACTCAACTATAATGTCTGCCAGGGCCCCCAGGGGTGGTCTTCTCTGCTTGCTTGCACTTTAGAATAAACTTCCTACTCTCACTTTCCTGGTGTATGCAGATTTCATTCTTTGACTTTGTAAGACAAGCCCCAGTCAGAAACTTGGTATCAGTATGAGGAATTGAATCCAGTAGTATTGTACATTTGAGCTACATCCCCAGGTCCATTTTATATTTTTATTTTGTGAGTTTGTGATTATATGTGAACATGCACATATATGCATTTGAAAATGGATAGTGCTTTCTTCCTGCACTCCCAAAATTCGATTGTGCTTTCTTCTTGCACTCCCAAAATTGTTGCAGCACTTTTCACAATAGCCAGGATACTGAATCAAACTAAATGACCATCTGTAGATAAATGGATAAAGAAAATATAGTATACACACATAATGGGATATTATTTGGTCATAAAAATGGATGAAACCTTGCTATTTGTGACAACTTGGGTGGACCTGGAGGACATTATGTGATATGAAATAGACCAGGCACAGAAATATAACTGTAAGATGCCACCCATAAGTGAAATCTAAGAAACTTGATCTCACTGGACATGATGGTACATGCTTATAGTCCTAGTACTTGAGACAGCAGGATTGCAGGGTCAAGGCCAGCCTCAGCAATTTGGTGAGGCCCTCAGCAAATGTACTTTCTTCCTAATTGTAGTACATAGATTTTTAATAAATATCTCTAAATTAAAATGCAATGAGAAGATTGCATCAGGACCACCATTTATTACACCATGATTTTACACTTTCAATACCTATATTCCTTTCCTGTTGAAGAAAAAACTTGTCACACTCTATGAATATTAAATCATTTCATGCCATATCTAATGTGGCAAATCAGTGGATATTTTATAGTAATAATCATTGTCTTCATTTCTAGAAAAGAGTGAAGCAATGGATATTCATTATTCTGTTTATTATCTTCTTTTTCCCTATAGCATAAAGTCTGGTAATTGGAAAGATGTTCAGCCACCCCAAACTCATTTTACATGTGCTTTCCTTTCTTACTGATTAATGATTCTAACTGTCTCTTTTTCTCTAATGTGTGAAATTAGGTCTTCTTATTCTGACATGGCTTGTTAAAAGACAGATAAATGCTACAATCATGTGGCATGATGAGCTCCAAATATCTCATGAAGCAATCGTTTAAAGGGTCAAGCACCATGGGTCAAATCAGGCACAAAAGTATGGGAGAACTGTGCAAAGACACTTTGAAGGAAAATGACTTTTTTCTACTTATGTTAATTACTTGATTTTATAAGTCACAGAGGGCTACAGCTAAGGTAGGGACTACATCAAAATTCAATTTTATTCAGAGAACACTACATGAAAATGAAAGGTTACAATGTGAAAGTGCCTGGGACATCCTATGGTTTTAAAAGTAGCTAATTCTTAGAAGTGAATACTTAAAACATATAAGCTGCCATTATAAATTAGTTTTAAAAATAATCACTTAAGGTAGACACTAAATTTAAAACAAATGCATAACGTGTAATTTCAAAGTAGATATCAGGGCAAAAGACCAGCTGATATGTTTTTATAAGCTACCTTCCTTTTATTTGGCATAAAATATAACCCTTACTTCCTGGAAATTAGAGGTTTTAGCACATTGAAAAATACAATATTTTCAGGTGTCTTTCAACAGCCTCCATTATATTCTTATTATAAATGAGCTTTTTACTGAAAATCATTTTTTTACATTTTCCTTGGTTTAGGTGTATGTTATAAATTAAAATTTTGATATAATACTTTGAATTTGCTGATATTAATTGGGAAGGGAGAAGTATTGTTTGAAATGCACAGAAGAAAAGAAGATAAATTAAAAATTATTCTTTTGCCAGGTGTGATGGTACATGCTTATAATCCCAGCATTTGGGAGACTGAGACCAGAGGATCCGGGTCCACTCCAGCCTCAGCTACCTAGTGAGACACTCCAAAACTTAGTGAGACCCTGTTTCGAAATAAAGAGTGAAAAATAGGGCTGGAGTATAGCTCGGAGGTAGAATGCCCGAGTTCAATCCTCAGTACTGCAAAAAAAAAAAAAAAAAAAAAAAAAAAAAATATATATATATATATATATATATATATATATATATTCTTTTACTAATAAGGAAATAAATCTAAGTCTTAAAGTTGTAAATGATTACTACAGTCTGAAAGAAAATAGAAACATTTGAAATAGAAAATATATTTAGCACAATATAGTTGTTTAAAATTACATGAATACAATTATCACTGTTAAGTAAAGTGATACAATGAAATAACATACACGCCCGCCATTTGAAGATGAATATACATATAATTGCTAGAATCTCTACAAGAGCAAAATTTTATTTTTATACTTTTATTAGTACAATGTAAGTATGCATCATAGTGAGATTCAAAGTGATATAATAATACATGCACTCATTACTTGGTGTATTTCCCTCCAAACACCACCCTCCTTCCCTAGCCTCCCTCCTCATATATGTTAGTGAGATTTCTAGTGAAAACTTTATAAATGTAACCCTATTTGCACTTCTCACTTCCTCAGTTCTACTTTTCCCCCTTCTCTCCTCCCTCCTCCCATCCCTGTCCACTATTCTATTATTTTCTCTCCTCATTTGACTGAAGTTACTTTTGTTTTCTATTTTTGTTCTAGCTTCCACTTACGAGATAAAATATAAGATCCTTGAATTTCTGAGACTAGCTGATCTCGCTAGGTAAAATATTGTTTTTTCGATAATTTGTTCCTACAAATACAATGTGTAAAGGAATAATTCATGTATCTGAAATATTGAGGGCTGGTTGTGGTGGTACATGCTTGTTATCCCAGTACTTGGGAAGCTAATACAAGAGGATCAGAGATTTGAGTCTCACCAACTTAGCAAGAAAATTATCAACCTAGTGAGACACTGTTTCAAAACAAAAAATAAAAAGAACTAGGGCTATGTAGCTCACAGGTAGAATCGCCCTGTGTTCAATCCCCAGTAACAAATTACATATATAAATATATATTCAAAGGATATATATATATATATATATATATTATTCAAAGGATATTTTCTGAGCCATAATTATTTTCTTGTGTCTCAACTCAAATTTTTTAACAATGCAATAAAAATATATCAAAATATATAAATTTGAATTACTACTGATAATGATATATCTAACTACTGGTAACATAAAATCTCATATCAATCCAAAGAAAACTGTTAAAATCATAATGAATATTGCTAAATATTTTTAAAAGAAAACAGTGAATAATAACCAGTTTTACCAACACAATTTGTTGGAAAGTCTCTCTTTTCTCCAATGTATGTTTTTGGCACCTTTGTCAAAATTAATTAGCTAAAAGTATGTGGATTTGTTTCTGTATCTTCTGTTATGTTCCATTGGTCTACACATCTGTTTTTGTGTCAATAATATGCTGATGTTATTACTATAGTTCTTTAGTATAATTCAAAGTCAGGTATTGTGATGCCTCCTGTATGGTTCTTATTCTTGAGAATTGCTTTGGCTGTTCTGGATCTTTTTGTTTTTCCATATTTAATTTAGGACTGATTTTTCTAGCTCTGAGAAGAATGATATTGGCATTTTGATATGCATTGATTTGACTCTGCACATCACATTTGGCAGAATGACCATTTTGTAATATTTATTCTGCCTAACCAAGAGCAAAGGAGATCTTCCTATAAGATCTCCTTCAATTATCTTCTTTAGTGTTTTATAATTTTTATTGTAGAAGTCTTTTACATCCTTGGTTAGATTTATTTCAAGGTATTTTATTGTTTTTGAGGTTATTGTGAATGGAATTGTTCTCTGGATTTCTTTTTCAGGGGATTCTCACCCTGCACAAAAGTCAACTCAAGATGGATCAAAGACATGGAAATTAGACCAGAGACTTTAAAATTACTAGAGAAGGGTATATGTCCAACACTCAACACTTTAATTTATAGGCAAAAGTAGTAGCCTTCTCAAAAAGACACCCAAAGCTCAGGAAATTAAACAAGAATCAATAAATGGGATGACATTAAACTAAAGTTTCTGTTCATCAAAGCAATTCATCAAGAGTATAAAGAGAGAACCTACATAATAGGAGAAAATCTTTGGCAGCTATTCTTTTGATAAAGGATTGATATCTAGAATATGCAAATTACTAAAAAGACTTTACACTAAAAACTAATAATCTAGTCAAGAACTGGGCAACTGAATTAAATAGACACTTCACAAAAGAAGAAATACAAAGCGCCAATAAATATATGAAATAAATTTCAACATCTCAGACTCTAAGGGAGATGCAAATTAAAACTACAAGGAGATTCTATCTAACTACAACTAGAATGGCAATTATCAAGAAATCAAAGAGCAATAAATGCTGGCAAGGATGTGTAAAAGGAACCCTTTTACCTGATGTTGGGATTGCAAATTAGTGCAGTCATTATGGAGATCATTGTGGAGATTCCTCAGAAAATCGAGAATGGATCCAATATATGATCCAGCTATACTACTCTTGGGTATCTTTCCAAAGGGATTGAAATATGAACATTACAATTATAAACACATATCCATATTTATATCAGCACAATTCATAATAGCCAAATTATGGAACCAACCCAGGTGTCCATCAATAGGTGAATGGTTTACAAAATTATGGGATATACATGCAATGGAATTCTACTCAGCAATAAACAACACAATTATGTCATTTGCAGGAAAACGAGTGGAACTGGAGAACAATATGTTGAGAGATTAGCCAGTCATAGATAGTGAAGGGTCATATATTTTGTTTCATATGCAGAACCTAGGGAGTAATTGGGATAAAGGAGGGACTTTATATAATGAAGGAGAAATTCCAGGAAAGCAAGGCAGGTGCTACTGGTGAGAGTGTGGGTGAAAAGGGAGAATTATTGAAGGAAACATTTCCACTTAGATTATGTGCATATGTGAGAATACTAATGTCAATCTCAATATCTTATATGGAGAATGGAGTGAGGAGGGAGCTGAGGAAAAGCTCACCAAGTGCTGTGTGCACATATATCACTATCACTGAGAATGACAGTATCCTATGAGACTACAATGCACTATTAAAAGTTAAAAAAAATATTTTCTCTCACCTAATACTGGAAATATGATTTTGTCATGAATAAAATTATCAAATGCTATAATAAATTGAAAAGTGTGATTATTCATTCATCCAAGAAACATACATGGGTTACCTACATGGTTTGATAAAACTATAAATAGATTATATTCTCAAGAGATTTTTCAACGTAGTAAAAGATGTAGAAAAATGAACAAATAGTATAAGTGAGTAGAAATGCTCAGTGGTAGCTATGCAAAGGACTAAATGACCAAGAATACTGATTAACAGTAGAAAGGAAAAGTCAGAGACAGTGATGAAATATTAAACCACAGTTTAAATAATAAACAAGAATTAATATTATTTAATCACTTTAAAGTACATATACCATAAAAACATTTATATGTTAAACTAGGAATGCATACACAAATATATATATTTTCTGTAACTTTTATATTTAACAACATTAAAACCAATAATAAACTATGAAGATTATTCTCATTAATGACACTTTTATGTATAGTTTTCAACAATTTATCTCAGTTATAAATTTTGTCATCATACTAGATGACTTCAATGTTTTTATTAAAAAAAACCAAGAAATCAAACACAAAACAAAATCACCTTCTCATTGTTCAATATTTTTAGATAAGATACATTTTCATATCTCTTGTATGTCAGTAGAATTTGTATTAGCTTTCCTTCCATGTAAAAAGAGAATAAGTCTTCCAAAGCATGTGTGCTCATCCCAATATGTGACATTCATGAAGTGCTCTAATTCTTGCAGTGAATGTCCTCTCTTGGAGTTGGCAAGATAATTTGCTATCTGCTTTGATTGTTGGCTAATTGGGTCACATTTGAAGTTTAAGGCTGCTTGAGCACAATATCTCAGGAGAAGGAAGAGACATGTTCTGTCTGTCTGCAGTAAGCCTGAAAGGGAGAATACCAACGGCCTGACACTTGACCTCTAAGTGAATAAGGCAAGTATGCTGCAACACAGGTTCAGAAAACTCACATTAGTCAGGTGCAACTTGAAGAAGAGAAACCATCAAAGTGGGATCAAGAAGGTCATCCTACTGTCCTCATGGGCCTTATTTGCACAGAGTTCTGCATACAAATGTCTTTTATAACAAGAAAATTAATCCTAAAATAAAACTATTAACTGAGGGAGCACTACAACCTCAGTCTATTACCTAGACCTAGCAATTTTTCAGTGCTTTTATTTTTTCAATGGAATGTATCAGATTACATTGAATTTTGCTTTTCAAGCTTGACATTTTGAGGATTATAGATTTTTCATAAAGAATAAATTCCAAACGCAAAGCATAAAGAAAAATAATTACTTCAGTAGAAGTTCCTATTTAGGCAGTTTTTTTTTTTTTTTTTTTTTTTTTTTTTTTTTTTTTTTTTTTTTTTTTTTTTTTTTTTTTTTTTTTTTTTTTTTTTTTTGGTATGCTGTTAAAGGCAAAAAGACCTAAAGCAAAATATACATAATCATTTCTTTGTACAACATGCATTCCGGGATGCTACCTTTGAATGAGTGCTATGGTCTGAAGATGCGTGTGCCCCAAATTTTATGTGTCGAAATTTAACCCATAAGGTGATAATTTTAGGAAGTGAGGCTTTTGGTAAGTGATCAAGAGTAGACTTACTGTCCTCATAAAGAAATCTGAAGAAGATTGTTCATTCATGTACTATGCAAGGTTGTACAGAGAATATTCTATCTAGGAAACATAAAAGTGAACTCATACCAGATAGCAAATTTTTTTCTTAGTTCTTGACTTTACTAACCAAAAAGCTGTGAAAAATACATTTTTTCATAAGCTAATCAGTTTTTGGAATTTTGTTAGTGGTCCAAACAGAGCAAGATAATATGTTGATAACTGACTGTTCAGTTACCAAATTAAACATTTACAGTTCGTCTGACTTTCAGTTTTCTGCTTAGAGAAACTAGATAGTCTAATTATCCAGAGATATGTTAAATACCAAAGTATTCTGAATAATTTCATATATGAATGTTGTATAAACTGGATGCCTGACTGTTAATAATGTAGATTTTCTTTCTCTTTTAGTTACTGGAATACAAATTACTTTATTATCAGGAGCCTATCTGTTGCTTCTCAGATAATGTAGTATCTGAGAAGTCAGAACAATGGTTTCCTTGGGCAAGTCGACTTTTTGCATTTAATTAATTATTCAACATCTACAAGAACTGATTTCCTTTTTCCTTTATTAAGAAATATTATCTAGATATCCCTTAAGGAAAAGTCCTTGTTTTATGTGGTTTTAGCAGAAAGATAAACCCTAATGTTTGCCTCTCACTATTGTCTTCTATAAAAGAAAACAAGGGGCCAGATTCTTTTTTCCCTCCTTGTAGAGTAGATATTGAATGTAGGATGGACTCAAGTGACACTCTACTCCTAACCTCCAAACTGTAGTTATCTAAGCCCGATATCACTGGGTAACATCAAACCCCATGGGACTGGCAATACTCATATAAAAATTGTAGTATTTCCAAGTTATCATTGTTCCTGCTTCTTAGATTGCAGACCTCCATGAAATCCCACTGGTTATCTAACTCTGTTCCATCAATCTCCCAACAATTATATAAGCCCTCTATTAACAAAGTAACTTTATTTTGTAATCATATATTTTGACTTTAAATTCCACTTATGTTTTCATTCTGGAGATTAAACTCAAGGATATTCTACATGTGAGGTACACTTTTAGCCCTTTTTATTTTTATTTTTTATTTTGAAACAGAGTCTAACCAAGTTGCTGAAGCTTGCCTAAAACCTGTGATTCTTCTGTCTCAGTGTCCCATGTATTGAGATTATAGACATGGACCACCATGATTGACTTGACTTTAAATTCTTAAAATATCTTTAGTAATAGACTAGGTAAACATAAAATTACAATATAAAAAATGAAAAAAAAGTCTCTTCTACTTTGCAGAGTTAGCATCTTTCCCAGGTGGGCATCAGGAAAAGCATTTTGAAATATTTTTCTTTGTGAATGATACCTTCATGCTTAGTAAATTTTTTTTTTGACTCTTAGATATGCTGTTGTAAAGGTCAAGTTCTTATATTGTTGCTGTAGTCAAGTTCACACTGAAATTCATAATGCACATGGGCATGGAGACTCATTATCTCTTTCATTATACATTGATATGATTTGATATGCTGGAAGATATGGACATATTATCCATTGATATTTTATGGTAATTCATACAAATCACTCCAGTAAACACTCTTAAAATAAGCCTATGAATTCTTGTCTTAAATTTACAATTGAAAAGAGTACATACAAAGTGAATATACATAAATATATATGTATATGTGTATATGTGTATATACATGCATATATTTATATAAGAAATTCCAAATTTAATACATTTTAAATATGCAGGGATAATAGATATGTAGCAAATAATATTTTATCATAAATTTACTATCAGCAAGAATTAAAAATTTCTACCCACTTTATGACTCTGATAAGTTTAATTTCAAAGAATTCTTGCCTGCAATGTACACAAAAATAAATTATGGTGAATTCTTAATGTGCATGTGAAAGCTAGTAGAGTGAAATATCTTCAAAATATGGACAAGGGGTAGAATTATCAAATATGACACTAGAATTACAAATATAGAGATAATTTTATAGTCTCGAATTAAGAACTTCCTATTCTTCGATAGACAAGATGGTGCATGCTTGTAATTCCAGTACATGAGAGTCTGAGATGGAAGGACCACAAATTTGAGGCCGGAGTGCTATACACTATTTTAAAGAAAAATGGCATGAAATGTACCTTAGATATAGAATCTCTGGTACCACACAAGAACACACACACACACACACACACACACACACACACACACACACACACACACACACATCCATTCTTCAAAGAAATTAAGTGAAAAAGTGAATATTTCAAATTGATTAAACATTAATTTCATGCTTTCTGCTTCTCTATTATTCTATGAGAGATATCCATATATAGGTGGCCTGTTCTTTGCTGTCTAAAACAGAAGAAGTACTTCAGGTCATGTGTGTCTTCTGTGCCTGAGAAATTGTTTCAGAAATTCATTAATCAGAGGTTTAAATTTTTCATTAAAAACTATTCCAAAATTATAATCTCTAATTCACTTTTGCCTGAGAATTCATGATTTAGAGTGTCAATATGAAAAGAAGGAAAAGTGGAATCTATTGGAAAGGGGTGGGTTGTTTGTATTATTTGGTTATTATTCTTAATTTTTTTTTTTTTAGACTATGAAGGTAAATTGATGGGAAGGAAAAGAAAAATTCACCTACCTTTGTCCCTAATACATTCAAACATAAAATTCAAGTATAGCAATAAGCATTATCTTTGTTTCCTTCTTTTCATTTTTTCTTATCCACTCTAGCCCCAAATAGGGACAATTTATAGCACTTCCAATTTTTCACACTAAAAAGAGCAGAAATCCCTAATGAGGCTTCAGCAAGCCATCACATTGAAAAATGCAGCTTTTCCTTTTGTATTTCCCCCAAATTTATTTCCATTCATCCCGCCCCATTTATATCTATCTATCTATCATCTATCTATCTATCTATCTGTCATCTATCTATCTATGTATCTATCTCTATTTATCTATCATGCACACACACACATTTTTATTTTGTTTTCTCAAATATAAATCAGTAAAACTTTTTGTGTATACAGAGATTAGTATTGTTTTCATTCTGGTATCTTGGTTCAGAAACTTTTTTACAAATCCTCCTTCAAACTCAACAAAAGTTAAGCTAATACCTTGGCTTAACATAATTTATCATATCATTAGTGTCAAGAATTTTATTTATAGAAAAATAAAACTAAGGTAACCAACTTTCCCTATACAACACTGCCTTGGAAAGATTTTTCTACTATAAAGTGATATATTTAAATATGATTACTCATTTTATTTTGATTCCAATGAAGTATTTTAACAGAAAATAATAGATATTCAAGCCAGGTACGGTGGTGCACGCTTGTAATCCTAGTACTTGGGAGACTGAAACAGGAGGATCTGAGTTCGCTACCAGCCTCAGCTACTTAGTGAGGCCCTCTGCAACTTAGTGAGACCCTGTTTCAAAATAGAGAATAAAAAAATAGGACTCAGGGTGTAGCTTGGAGGTAGAATGTCCCCAGATTCAATTCCCAGTACCGCAAAAAAAAAAAAAATTCTAGTTTTAATAATAGTTATGTTCATTTGCATGTCTCTAGTATTATTCAGATCATGTGAAGCATCTAATGGGATGCAATTGGTTTTTGTAATTTACTACTTATTAAAATATTGATTTTGTCATTTAATTTAATTATATATTTTACAATATGTAAAATACAATTTAAATATGGATATCACAAGACTTGGGGAAGTATCTAGAAATACAGTCTTCCTTGAGTTTTCAGTTTGATTTATCATCCATATAGATTCAATTTTGAATATTATATTTTGCTTACATTCCAGAAATAAACTTGGTCCTCTTATTCTTTTGCATCCACACATAAAATGTTCATAACACCTGGGTTTTATTTTTTTAATTCCCAATCCAATGGAAAGCTTAATGTGCACCAGAGACTTCTTTCTTATAACATTCTCTCCAGCTTAGAATGATTTCACTTATAATTTTTCAACCTTACAATGGTGCAACATCTAAATACATTCACTAACTCTCTTATTAACATTCTCACTGCTGGAATCCCAAGAAACCAACCACACAATTTACAAAAAGGAAGATTTTTTTTTTTTTTTTGCTCATGGTTTCTGGAGATTTCAGGGTATATCCATGTCAGGCCAGGTCTGCAGAGCTCAGGATATTTCATCAGGAAGCAAAGAAGAGAGAGAGAGAAAGAGAGAGAGAGAGAGAGAGAGAGAGAGAGAGAGAGAGAGAGAGAGAGAGCTCTGCTCTCATCTTGTGGAGACCAGAGGCAAAAGAGAGTAGAGAAGCAAGGAGATTCAAAGACCCAAGTACACCCCTTAAGACTATACCCCCAGGGACCCACTTTCTCCAGCCATACTCCACCTGCATAGGTCACCACAGAGTAAATTTATTACAATGGACTTATCCACTTATGAGACTAAAGCCCTCATGGTTTAATTACACCAATTCTGAATACTAATAAATGAGTTATTCAGGGGACATTCTATATCTAACCATATAATAACACTATACTTTAGCTTTTGATTTTTTATATTTTCCTGAGCTGGAAAAATGTGGTACAATACTCTCCTGCCACCCTGGGCAGCAACAGCAAGCATCGGCTCCAATATCACAGTGCTCTTTGTTGCCGCATCATGGTGTTAGGTAGGTTATAGCTATCAAATACATTTTTGACAGATTTTCTTGAACTTATTCTGAATTTAGAACATTATCTCATGAACAAGTAAAAGAGTATCTCTATTTAGTATTAAAAAAAAACTATTAGTAAAAATTTGTATCCTTCTTCTCTAATTATCAAAAAATTATCAGACAATTAAGATGAGAGTTTGAAGGGAGGGAAAATGTTGACAACAGGATAGGAGGATGAGTGGAAATGGTTAATGTATGGTATATACATGTATGACAATGTCACCATGAATACCATTATTGTATATAATAAATATGTGCTAAAAATAATGATAAAAATTTTTAGAATCTTTACCTAGATACTTTTTATGATTTTTAAATAGCCTCATATTACATTATTTTGTTATGTTTCTCTTCATAGAATTTATCCCTAATAAATATGTTTACTCAGATGGAGGAAGCACTTGTACAACTAGTCTAGTAAGAGCTGCATTTTTTGTTCAATTTCTGTAATAGTTTTCTAGTAATATATGTCGTGGATATATCATAATTTATGTAGTTGTCTCTTTAAAAGTATTTTTCATTTTTCCTCCATTCTACCTTTTCTTGTGCAAGACTATCTGTATTCTCATATACACTTGTTGCCTCTATTCTTACAGTGGAATAGACTCCCCAAAATGGAGCTGCAGGACAATAATACTTACATTTTTAGCAGTCTTTTTAATAAATCTATTAGAAAAAATATTTATACCAATGCATAAAAGTATTATATATACATATATCAGTAAAATATATTTTTATCTTTTAAAATTGTAATTTTAGTAAGGCAGACTTCAGCAAATGGCCATATATACATCACCATATATTTTTTAAATGAATTTTCATCAGAACATGGCCACAGCTATTAGTCTGATTGCTTTTGTACTGTGATGACAGAGGAAAATACATATGACTAGATCATATGGCTTATAAAGATTAAAATTCTTCTGTCCCTTACAGAAAAAAATTAAATCATGAGAGAAATAGCACAAAATTGTAATGTTCTAACTGAATTATTTTCATTTAGAATTAAAAAAAAACTAGATATTTTGTGTTTTTATTACTGCATTGTTTTTGCTCTTTATTTCATTGAATTTAATCTGACCATTGCATTTTATTAGTATTTCTGGTATAATTATATTCATTAATTCATTTAAGAAAAGTACTTGGATTTTTATATTGTCTATTATTTACTCTTAATGTTTTTATTGTTCAATTAGAAGTTATGGTTCTTCTATTCATTTGTTAAATTTGCATTTAAAAATATTCACTCCTTAGAAATTGTTTTGTGTTTATTGTTGCAGTTAATTTGGGTATTTGTTTAGTTTGTTTGATTATAGTTCAAGATGATCATGCATTTTTTGCATTAACTCTTTTTCACTTGGACATGATTGCTCTGCTTACTTTTCTTTCTGGTTGTCAGTTTCTATAGGTAAACTGGAACTGTTTAAAACTCACTCATATCTCTGTCACCCTGAGCATCAGGAAGATAAATTGCCCAGTAATTAGCATCCCCAGTAACAAAATAAGATGAATTGACTTCAACACTTAATCTGAGATGACACCGTAAAGAACCACTTAATCTCAGAGGTGATGGTAAAAGGAAGTGTGGTATCTTAACAGAGTTGGAAAATGGAGAATGGATGACTGACACTTATCAAAAGCTAGGAGGAGATAAGTTAAGAAAAGAAAATGGTGAGAGACTGAGACAGGAGAATTGCAGCTTCCCAGCCACCCTCAGCAACCTGGAGTCAATGAAGCATCATTGGCTCCAGGTTGAAGATGATTTGCAACATGCAATGAGAGAAAGCACAGAGACCTACAGATTACCCAATCCCCCCAACTTCCCAACACACATACACTCTGAGAAACAACTTTGAACATTCTCTGGTCTGCCTCCTTTGGGAAGCCCCCAGAGTTGCCCCACATGGTCACCATTTGCTCCCCTTTACAAAGGATCCCATAAAAGAAAGCCCATGTCCCTCCATCGCCAGACCCTGTGTCTCTCCCTGGCCAGTAAGCCTTTGTGTCAAAATCTCTCTCTTTCTCTCTCTCTCTCTCTCTCTCTCTCTCTCTCTCTCTCTCTCTCTCTCTCTCTCTCTCTCTCTCTCCCTCTCTCCCTCTCTCCCTCTCTCCCTCTCTCCATCTTCTCTGCAAATTTCTGTCCCTGTCTTCCAATCCATCTCCTGAACTGTTCTTTATTTCTTTGAATGTATCTTCTTCTAAATAAACCTTTCTACATCTCTACTCTTGTCCTGGAAATCCTGAAGTTCTTTTCCAGCCTACATTCACAGTATAAAAAAAAAAAAAAAGAACTTCAGGAAATGTGATACCAACAGTTCCTCACAGAAATATTCAATTAAAATAGCAAGGTTCTTCCTTTCTTGATTCCTAATGTATTTGAAGGTTAATTACTCAACTCAGATTGGAAAGTTTCCAAAAATATTAATTTTAATACTATCAAAAACTTTATCTTCTTCATAATTTTTGAAAATGTCTTTTTAATCAATCAGTTTTTACAGTGGTATCAATCTATTTATGGTCACTTCAATATGGCCTCTGTGGGTCACCAGTTTTATCTCAGAGGTTTACAAACTTAACAAACTTAACAAAGTCCACAAATAATCTCTGGAGTCCATAAACATTGTAAACAAAAAATATACACATAAAATATTTCAAAACCACAATAACTTAAAAATAAAAATGCATCAATTTATAAAAATTGCCCTGGATACAGAGAAAAAAATTTCCAAGATTTAGAAAAAATAATCATTTTCCAAAGTTAATATTTACTGAATATACCTGAAACATTTTAATACTAACATGACTCTGTTTCAGATATCAAAATTGGGATATGAAACCTAAATATTTTTCTATGTTACTTCCACTTAAGACCTTGAATGTAAGAAATTAATAATTATTCCCAATTGAAGTTTGTATCTGTTATCCAATTTGTACTTGTTTTATATAAAATAAAACATGTAAAAATAAGTTAGCAATTTTATATTTAATTAACTAATTAAGTTTCGCAGTACTAGGGATTGAACCCAAGACTTCGTACAGTCTAGGTAAGTGCTTCTACCACTGAGGTACATCCTAGCCCAGTAATTTTATACTTATGATAATAAAGAGTATCTCCATGTGTGCAAGAGACATATTTGATTTTATAGATTTTTAAATATTATACAGCTGGTTTAGTATCTGTCATAGTATATGCTTTGGATGCTTTTATTTCAACATTAATACTGTATATCTAATATATGAAAACTGAAATAGTGAAACACATTTAAACCATGCTTAGAAATACAATACGCTGTGAATAATGTTTGTCCATGAAACTTAATAGATTGCAAAATAAATTTCTACAAAGGAAAAATAAAATAACTTCATTTCAATCACATAAAATAAAAACTTTTTATGAAGATAAAGTAATAATAAAATTATCATTATTATAGCTATAATTTTGAGCCTATATTCAGTGCCAGATGTGTTCCAAATCTTTAATGAGTATTACACATAAAATTATGAGCAGCGAAACACTAATTGCAAGAAGAAGGTGGGGATAGATAAGATTGTAAAAAAAGTAGGGAAAGTTATACTTTAAATTTGGCAGCTGATTAAACTGTATTAAGATGACAAAGAAATTACAAACAGCAGCTGGGAGACTAGTGACAGTTTTCATCTCTGGCCAAGCATGTGTTTCTCTAGAAGGGAGTAGTGGGAAGAAAAAGCCTTTAGCTAGTTATTACTGAATCCACCTGTGCTTGGAAAGACATGATATGCAGATTAATTCTCAGATTTTAGCTTACAATTAAATTGACTTCATTTTTGTTGGTGTAGTATAAATATATGTAAATATAATATTTATATGTCAACAAATAGTAAAACTGAGAAAGCCAGAAATCTAGCGTATATCTTAAACTTCTTATATGCGATAGCAGAAGATAAAATACGTCAATAAAAAATGAGTTATAACACAGTATATTTTAGCCATTACTTGGAGAGCTATTGAAAATTTTTATGTTTTAGATATGTACAAGTAAGGTTCTAATCTTAAACATGGGAGGATACCTATTTGTTATACAACATTTTGCAATTTTATTGATTTTAGCCAATTTTATACTATTAGTGTTATCACACTGTGGTTTTAATTACCATGTACTTAATGATGTTGACTATCATTTCATATGCTTTTTAACACTATATATACCTTCTTTAATGGAGTGCTAGTTCAAATGTTGTATTCCAAAGTTAATATTTTTTTTTGAGCATTGAAAAATTCTGAATATTTACTTTGGGAAATTTACTTAATTCTTGAATGTCTTTATTGACTTACCTGCAAAATCAGCGGTTTGTAAATTTTCAATGTCTTTAGTGGCTCAAATTTTTTTTATATGTCTTGGTATACATAGGTCAAATAATACTTGTTTTTCTTTTCTATGTAGTACGATCATCAAAATTAAAAATATTTATGACTAAGATATTGATGTTCATTTTTTTAACATCCCCAAATTTGAAAGGGTATATTGTTTGAAAATTATTATGTCATTTAATAACTAATTTATGGAGGATCCGTTTCTTAGTCAGTTTTCTTACTGTAATCATTTAAAAGACTGACCATAAAATAGAGGAAGGAAGATTTGTTTGCTCAGGGTTTTCCTTGGAGATTTGGGAGCTCAGTCCACGTGAGGTCATGGACCACTGATCTCAGGGCTTGGCAGCAGGAAGTGGAGAGAAGGAGAGCATAGGGCCTTGCTTTCACATCGTAGAGGCCAGAAGCAAAAGATGGGGGGAAGAAGGAGAAGGAACTGTAAATAACACCCAAGGCTCCAAATCCAAGAACCCACCTTCTCCAGCCATAGCCACCAATCCAGGTCACAACTGATATTACAACTCTTACGACTTAAATATATCAATCCTGAATATTAATAAATAAACTCTTTAGGGGGTGTTCTATATCTAACTAAAACAATGAGGAAGTATAGCAAGTGATTAATTAATAATAGCTCTTTTGGTACTATGTTATGTATGTACTCAGTGAACACTGCTCAGTGTGTAAAACACCAGGCCCGATTCAAAATCATGGTTTCATTTCCTCTTCCACTTTGATATTTGCACTCTACTTTCCTTGTACAAAAATTCCCCTCCCCCATATAAAAGAGATTCCCAAGTATATACTATCACTGAGATAAATATAGCACAATCTAATCATAAAAAGTAAATTTCCTCTTGCTGATAGTTCACAAGATGTCTGGCAAATCTCAAGCACTGCTAGATTCCTCTGCAATTTTAAAATACTCCCTGTGAGTTTAACTCAGAGTACCTTTATACTCAATCAATGTAGAAAACATGATGTTGAATGGAGTTATAAAATGATCATGTCAATGATTAGAAAAAAGATTCATGTATAAATATATTATATAAATATATTATTCACATATGAATATATTACATAATTATCAACATATTTCATCAACATTTTTGATGATCTCTATTTTGAGTAATTTGTTTTCTCCAAGTCTCTTCTTACATTGCATTCCATCTGGAGTCAATGCTGTTACTATTAAAATATCATCTTCTGTAGCTCTTGTATTTCATTTATCTTATTCTCATATGATTTTTTTGAAAATATTTTATTATAATTTTTAAATAAAATAGTATATCAGAAAAATAAGATATATAAATAGCAAATATCAACAGGTTAAAAGTTTTATTTATTTGTTTTATTTTGTTCTTTAAAAATGTGTCATAAATTTAGTAAATTGTTTTTGTTTTGTCTTTTTATTTTTCATTCAGCTTTAAAATGACTACCAGTGTTTTACTGGATTTTCTGTTTTACGTTTATATTTAGTATTTACTTTTCTTGTCCCAAGTCAATTATACTTTCTTAGTGTTAATTCCCATGTTTTTATTATTTCTAACATAGTATCTTGCATAATATTTCTCTAGGTTTTCTGTATTGAGTTATTATCATATCCTCCAAATGTTTTATTTATATTTTACAATGATTTTGAAAATATAATTTAATCATGTCATTTGCTTTTTTAAAATTATCTAAGGCACCTCATTGAACTTAAAATGCAGAACCCCTCCTTTGACATGTAAGGCATTGCTGAGTCATTTACTGCATCACAAACCCTCATCCCTTATCCCATCTCTCTACCTTCTTATGCTCATACATGGCCACATCAGTTGCATAAATTTAAAATAGGAAATATATCCAAAAACCTGAAGTGTTTATTTTTAAAATATTAATGGTTTTCAAATAAAAAACATACAGTTAATGACTGATACTTAATTTGAAATGATCAACTAATTGAACAATGAAAAAATCAACAGCAGGTTTATATCAAATGTCATTTTACCTTTTAGGTCAAGAATGATGTTTGGCATGTGATAGGTGTTAAATAATAATTGATTCAAAGGAATGTAGTTGATCTAAATAAAAAAAAGGATTGCAAATGAAAAGTTATCTGTTGTTGGTGATAGATATATGAATATGTAAAATAGTTAACCTGAAAGTTACAAACATCATGAAGTAAAACACTTATATGCATTTTAAAAATTGATTAGAAGAATTTCAAAGGAATAAAAACTGCACACAAATGTGGCTAATAGCACATATTCAAAGTTTTGAATTTTCATTCGACTTTAAGACTATTGGATACTGTGAGAAAATTAGATAAAATACTCATAATACCAGTCTTTGAGATGAGATACACTTACTTTCTTTTCTATAGAAAATAATGAAACTTATATTAGCCCATAGTTCAGATTTCTCTGCATAAACTGTAGTGGCAATTACCATAAAAATGTAGAGTGGCTGATAAAAATAAATCCGCTGTTTGGAATAAAATGTGCCTTTTATTGAAGTCAGAGTCATCACATTTCTTCTTTCTAACTTCTTGAATAATAAGAGTTTCTCCTTCTTTAATGTTCTGAGAATTCTCTTTCTGAAAAATATAAAGGCTTATGTTATCATGCAGAAAAAAAAAAGGCATGCTTTCTATTGTGAACATGCTGCAATATTCCATTTAAATACAGTCGATTCAGCACTAGTCTTCTGGATACCAGCAATTTTATGGTGGAATAAATAGAGGATGCTTGTCGGGGTTGAATCTTTCATTATAAGGGTTTTTACATGAGGGATTTATTCAAGATCTTTTTTTTTTCCTAATACATTTTGGCAAAAAATATAATAAAATCTACTATTACATTTTTGTAGAAGTAAGTTGAATATATTTAAGTATACCATTGGCAGTTGTGTTAGTTTTTCATCACTGGGGCAAAATATCTGGGGAAAAATCTTAAAGGAGAAAAGATTTCTTTTGTCTTATAGTTTTGGAGGTTTCAGTCCATGATTGGCTGGCTCCATTTCTCTGAGCCTTCCAAGGTACACACCCAGCAAACCACATTCTCCAACTAGTTTCTTATTCGAACAGTTTTTTTTAACATCTTCCAATAACATCATCAAGTTATGAATCCATCAACTGATTCATCCACTGATGAGGTCAGAGCCTCATGATCCAATCACTTACCCAAATCCCTACCTCTGAATGTTGCTGCACTGTAAATATATTCTTTAAAATGTGGAGCTTTGTAAGCTATTCTGGATCCAAATCATAACAGTTATTAAAAGATAGTAGTAATAGATTTGTCAAGGCTGTAATGTTTAGTACTTTAAATCTTTGCAATGTCTTCATAAATTTATGTGTGTGTGTGTGTGTGTGTGTGTGTGTGTGTGTGTGTGTGTTTTCTTAGGATTGAACCTAAGGCATTCTACTTCTGAACAACAACTTCAGACCAATTTTATTTTTTTGTTTTGAAAGAGGATCTTGCTATGCTATCATGATTTGATCTTGAATTTGTGATTCTCCTACTAGAAACAGCGTTTTAGGAAGCTGCAAACAAAAATTAATTACAACAAAAGATCTCAGCAAGGCAATATATGTCTACACAGAAGAGTGCAAGCAGTCTATGTGGGCAGTCTGCTCAGCTATTTATCCCCTATAATGAAGGCCATTATGCCATTCCTCATTGGCAGGAGTATGGCTTTACAATCTAATCTGGTTGGCTAGTTTTTACTTGGAAGATTTTATAAAAGGAGAAACATGAAACCAGTACATTAAGGAGTGGAATATATAGACACATGTACAAAGTTAGAAAATGGATTAATAAGCTCCAATTACAAAATGGAAGTCTTCCAGTTTCTTTATGATCTTGTAACTTCAATGGAAAATATTGTTTTCCTTTCTTACATTCCCGTCTGTTCCTCCCAAGGTGCCCTGACTCGATTTTTACTTTTTAAATTGCTTTCACATTTCTGTAAGGTATTTTTTAAAAATTTCTCAAGATAGCTGTTTTAAGCCAAGCACTATGGCACACATCTGTAATCTCAGTACTCAGGAGACTGAGACAGGAGGTTCACAGGTGCAAGTCCAGCCTGGGTAAACTAGTAAGACCATGTTTCAAAATAAAAAGGAATAAAATAGGCCTAGAGTTTATCCCAGAGATAAAGTAGTTCAAATCTCAGCATTACATAAAACACACAATGATAGCTGTTTAAATTCTTTATTCATAAACTCACCCATACTACATACTATATGGATGGTTTCTGACACTTTATTTCAACTATTAGGTGGAGTCATGTTTTTGTGAAAATTTTGAATGCTTACTGGTGTGTAATGCCATCTGCATAGTTCAATTTGTGTGTGTGTGTGTATGTGTGTGTGTGTGTGTGTGTGTGTGTGTGTGTGTGTTTCTTAGCACAAATTCTAAGCAGGTTGCTTATTTTCTCTGAACCTAATTCACTTCTGCTATAAAACTAGATGTTGATCTCATCCCAAGTGTGCCATGAAGCCGATATACATATGTTGTTGTTATTTCAGGACTAGAGGGTGTTCCAAGCCTAAGTTTTTTTCATGACCTACTCCCTATCAGGTCTTGCTTCCTCCTCTGGTTTTTGAAGGAGAGATGGAGAGAGTCCCTTTGTTGTCTGGCTAAGGGAGATCCAGTAGTTTAGCTCACGGATACTATCCTGAAGGCAGAGTAAAAGGGTTCTGCCTGGTACTCTGTTTCACTATAATAGGCCAGAAATGAGATTTTAAGGCTAAAGCCTGGGCTTCATTCCTTTTCACCTCCCCAAGCAGGAGACATTTCTTCCCAAATATCTTTGTTCGGGTAATATGAAGCAGGAAACTTTCTATTTTCTATTTTATTCAATGCATATTTTATTATACAAAAAAGAGGAACTATTGTCTTTACCCTGATTTTATTAGCTCTTGTGAAGATAGTTTGATGTGGAAACCTGTTTTGCCTCTGTCAAATTTATCACACTGTTTGTTGGTATTAAACATTAACAGTTAATCCTTATTCTTTAGCATAAGAATGCTCAATCGCCTATGGAATACACGAATTTGAGTAAGCTATATAATCTGCCTCTGTTCAATTGCTTTTCTTTAAATTTATTGAGAATATTAGCTCTCATTTAATATTACTGTAGGCTTTAATTAATATGTCACTGAACAATGCTATGTACAAATTAAATTCTCAATGTTTGTTAGGTTTTCATCACTAAATATTTTCTAGTCACTTTGTCAGATAATCTTTTCATGAGAGCACATAAAATAAGTAACTATTGATGAAATGAAGAATGGTGAGAAACATGAATTATTTAAATACAAGACTCAGAAATAAGGAATCACTGTATATGTCAAATTTGATAGATATTGGTGGCAGATGCTTATATTTTCATATGTAATAATCTTACTAGCAGAAATATGATTTTGCCTTTGAGGACTCCATGGCCAGTTTAACATACTGCAATGTTCCTCCTACCATGAAATCAGGGGTGACTGTGGTACAGAATGTTGAGCAATGAGACAGATTAGAAACAGCCCTTACTGTAATCTCATTCTGTTTTACTTTTCTTTCTTCTATATGCCAGTAGTAGCAGCAGCCATATTGCAACAGTGAGTTAAAATTTATGAAGATGGAAGTTTACAATAACTATGATGAAGGGAAGGCAGATCCTGGATCTGTGCTGAGCAATGACACCTGGGCTAAACTATCTATATTTAGAACCCATCTCATGTTATTATAGTGTTTACCTTGTGTTTTAAGCAACAATAAGGGCTGCTTCTCACTATATCTAATTGAATATAACCTTTGCTGACCTAAAATTGATGGATAAAGAAAATCATGATGGCACAAATATATACTATGCAAATCAAAAATTGTAACCTATTACAATTTAATTTTATCATTAAAAATACTCTATATTTTTTGTCATTTGTAACATTTACCAGAGCCAGCCAGCAATATTGAACAAATCTGAAGGAGGAAAGTGAAGATTGAGAGAAAGAAACAGACAACAAAGATATTGGAAGGGATCACAATAAATACTGTGTCGCAAGTTTATTTCATGTGCAGCTTATATACAGTTCTAAGGTTAATCATTTTACAATGCATCAAGAATCACATGCTTCTTTTATTGAACCTTGATCCCAGCAAAGACCTTGAGCTATATTCCTTCACATTCGAAATTAGCAAAAAGCATACCTATGTAAATTACCATATGCTTCATACATCCTGTAACCACCCTATGTCATTGCCAGAGCACAGGTGACCACGCTATAGGACAGATTAATCCTAAATGATCACAGCTGCAAGGACAAGAGGCCATTAGGAACAGAGAAGAGCTAGTTTTCCCAAAGACTACCTTCCCTCAAACATTTGATTGTCTTATTTTCCACTTAACCACATTTCAGTTGTCAATTTTCTATCTTTCTGTCTAATTTACCTTTGTGATTACTGAGGTTTGTGGGAAATTGTTACAGAAACAGTCACCAATGCATGGTTTGTCCTTGTATCCACACCCATGTATAATTTCTTTCTACCATACCTGGGATTGGTCATGTAATTTCCTTAGTAAATATGATTAAAGTGTAGACTTAAAAATGCTTATTTATTGAGGACAGATCACTGAGTCCCTGTTTTTGGAACCGAATTCCAATATAAAGAATCCCAAACCAGACTGTTGAAAATGTTTAACCTGGAAAACAGTTATGACTAACTTCCAGTTCAATCTGTTTTGGGGAATATTGCCAAACATCATGTGCTGAATGATTTCAGTTAAAAGTATACAAAGAAACACTCAATTTTTGCTAACATAGATGAAAGTAAAAAACCCCAAACCAAAAGACAACAAAAGAAACTGTTGGTAGTGTTTGTAAATCATTTTGCTTTATGGTGGCTTACTATACAAAGATAGATGAACAATATAGGTTTCCTGCAGAATGTTTTATATTATTGTACTATATGACTAAATTTTTCCATACTTCCCAAATTAATATCAGAAAACACTATTTTGGGTCCTACAGACCCTTATTTTGTACTGCCTTCTCGATATCTCTGTGATGATGTTAACCTTACAAGGACTTTAAATTTGACACATCAAATACGTACTATTAAATCTTCCTTAGTATCCATTTCTGCTTGTGTGTGCCTCCTGAATTAGTCAAATAAGAATATTGTAAGTTAAAAATACCCCCTCTGTGGTTGACTCACATATCCAAATTACCAAATCCTGTAATATTTATATAAAACAGCTCCATTTTATATCCAAATCCCCGCCTCAATTGTTACTACCAGCCAAACCAAAATGATCTCTCTCCCTATGTATGGAAAAATGTTGATCTAGTTAATTCCTCTGTTACTCATTTTTCTTCAATCTATTCTGTAAACCATAGTAGAATTTACTTTTTAAAATTTAAACATGATTAAATTATGATGCATTATATCTATTGCCTTTGAGATGAAAGTCAAGATATGTATACAGTTAGACTTGTTTCTTAAGCTGGAGATTTTTTTGTCCATATCCATATATTAAGTTTCTCCCACCCTCCTGTATTTCTTAAATAACTTAAGCCATATTGAGCTTATTTCATTATAGTCAATACATCATATCTTTTCTTTGTATCATTGTTTTTATGCCCATGACATTTAATCTTCTAAGAAAAGTCTTCTCAGTGTAAATATATTTTTCTTTTTGTCACTACTCAATTCAAACATCACTTAATTCAGGAAACATTTATTGAGAATTTCGAGATTCTGATCATGTAGATTTTCTATTTTTTACATTACAAAGGATGATGTAATGAAAAATATTTAAAATCAGCTTGTGTGGGGCAAAACAAAAATATTTTTATTTTAGTATTTATGTTTCTATGGTGAATATACTTACACCATGGTTGGTTTCAAACAATGTGACATCAATTGATTTGCAACATTCTTGAAAATTAATAAGTTCTGAACATCCAACAGAACCAGGCATGGTGGTGCATGCTTGTAATCCCAGCATTTGGGAGGCTGAGACCGGAGGATCCGGGTTCGTGGCCAGCCTCAGCTACATAGTGAGGTACTCCTCAACTTAGTGAGACCCGGTTTCAAAATAAAAAATAGGGCTGGGGGTATAGCTTGAAGGTAGAAGGTAAAATGCGACTGAGTTCAATCCAAAAAAAAAAAGAATGAACATCCAACAGTCTGTTCCTCTGATCTACTATGTAATATCTCCAGCATCAGTTACTTCAGGATCCTATGCTTCATTGTCAGCATTCTCAGTGCTGACAATGAATATAGGATCCTGACAGGAACATCCTATTTTATTTATTTTTTAATTGGTGCATTGTAATCATACATCTTTGCTAGGTACAAGCTGATAAAGGCATACATGCACACAATTTCTCATTTAACCCTTCCCCAATTCCTGCCCCACTCCCTTGTCCTCCCTCTTTCTCAAGTTCAGTTTAGTGATTGACTTTGATATGTTTGTGAAAGTACATCATGTTCATTAGGGTGTCTCCCCTCCCCCCATCACCTTCCATAAGTCAATCCATTTCTTTCCTTCTCATTGTTGTATTCCCTGTGTTTAGCACAATGCTTAGCCCATAGAATATAACTCATAAAAATGTAGTGACTGTAATAAATATAAATAATGTATGAATGTCAATACTTTCTCATCCTTAGAGATGTAGAGAAGTATCTTAATGCAACCAACTCATTCCTGTTTTGGGAGAAATGAGAATATATAGGTTGAAAGGATTAGCTAGTGATTCTAACAATCTGTGTTGAAAATTTTGTTTAAAAATTATGTTTGATTTCTTTCTCAGTGGATTTATGGTTGGTGTAGAGGAAAGCTTCTGATTTTTTAAGATTGATTTTGTATCCAGACACTTTGCTGAATTTGTTGATCAGTTCTATAAGTTTTTTGCCTGACTTTGTTGGGTCTTCTAGGTATAATATCATGTCATCTGCAAAGAGGGATAGTTTTAGTTCTTCTTTCCCTATTTTTACCCCTTTGATTTCTTTCTCT
>PVLC010008223.1:0-59013 GCA_004027655.1 Graphiurus murinus | reverse complement strand
CTCGCTCTCTTGGACTCCTGCCCGGGATTGGGGGACCATGCCCTAAGATATCCGCACTCCCCGTCTTTCCTCAACCCCAGTTTTCCTCGCCCTGACCTGTCCCTGAATAAATCTGTCAGATGTTGCAGTTTGATGTGTATTAAAATTCTTTTTTTTACACTATCAACGAACCTGGAGTAGTATTCCGTATTGGGGTGCAGCCCATACCCCACGACAGTAAGACACTGTTTCAAATAAAAAAATTAAAAAATAGGGCTGAGGGTGTAGTTAAGAGGAAGAATTACCCTGGGTTCAATCCCCAGTATCACAAAAACACACACACACACACACACACACACACACACACACACACACAAACCCCACTTTAAATGAATAATGAGATTCTTTCCAAACAATGACTAACTCATTGAAATTCTAATAGGCATCTACAGATGAAAAAAAAGTACAATGGATTTTGTATTCCAGGAAAACTATAGCAATATGCATATAACTGTGGAATACTGGAGTCTTGAGAAATTATAAGCCTTTTAATGTGGCTGGAGAATCTAGTCCATGCTCTGGAGTGGGGTGAAAGAATGCTGTTCATGACAATGATAAAAAGGGCAGCATTAGACTATGGAAGTGTCTCTGTGTGTGGTAGGAAGTATAAATGTTGATCAAAGCAGATGAGGAAGCCAGTGAAGGATTTTAAGGCAGGAAGGAAGCAGATCAGATTTGCATTTTAGGCAAATAGATATGACTATAGGATAGAAAATGAAACAGAGATAGAGTTAAGACTGCAAACAAAGAGACTGGTAAGATCAATATTTTCCAGGTACAAAAAAGTAAAATCCTCAATGAGAAGAAGGTCACTCAGGACAGATGATAGAAAAGTACTGGAAGATCTGAGAGACAAACAAGGCATGACTGTGTTAGTGACAAAATGAAGGCTACAGAGGGGAGCAATTCCAGCTAAGTGACGGGAACATTTTTACATGATGAGTGATGGGGAAGTAAGAAGGTAACTGCACTCCAACATGGTATTAGGATGCTTTGAGATTGGACAATAAACTTGCATATTTTCTAATATTGCATTTTGGGAAGAGAAAATATAGAAAGCTTTGTGTATTTGTTAAAGTATATGTTACTCAAAAATTAGTTATATGAAAATGGAAGCTAAAAGCACCTAACAGAAATATCAAATGTAGATATAAAGTAAATATAGATTGTAAAAAAAAGGAAAAGATGGATTTCAAATTAATTTAAGACTAGTTCTGCTGTTTCCTACAATCATAAATCTCTTTTTCTCCATTTCCTGGCTACACAGTGAAACTGTCTTGCTGAGAACAAAATAAGATAAAATAATAGTCCTGAAAACTTTAGCTTTATGCATTTTTAGAAAATACTTTCTCAGAAAGCAAGTATGGCACTGTAGGTGTCACACATCACAGAGGTCCCCTAGATGCCTTGTAAAGATCATCTGCAAACATAGCTTCCATTAGAAGAAGAATGATACAGGAAGACCTGCTGTCCCTCCCATTGGTGCCAGCAGGCTCTGCTCCTGAGGTTAATTCTGCTTTGTCTTGAACCACAAATGGAAGGGATAGTCTGTACATCTGGTACATTGTTAGCTTAGCAGGAAAAGCCCATTTGGAAGTAATCGTGTATTTCATAGATCCAAAATAAAAGGGATATTTTGAAAAGAGAAACATTTTAACTTGCAAAACTGACAACTAAAATGTGAATGGAAGAGACACTATGAGACGGGGAAGGACATTAACTGACTGCAGCACTTCAACTATCTCAGCCACAACTACATGAATCCTCAGGTGAATATTATTAGCTCCATTCGACCTATGGTGAAAACAAGACAAAAAGGAGGAGGATAATTTACCCAAAATCTTAATCTTATTCTATATAATGGCAGAGTCTAACTTTAGTTGGTGCTTGATAAGCTACCCAATGACCCTCTTTTATATCGGACGTTTTTCTCGTTAAGAAGACTCAATAACGGCCAAAAGGATTAGCACATCAAAAAGATATATCTAAGTCGCAGATTCTAAAATAAACTAAAAATTTAATTAAAATTCAAAAACATGATATTACAAAACATTTACTCCCATTTGAATTTAAATGTGTTATAGCTGGTCAGCCAGTATATTTTAGGAAGATGATATTTTACATACTAACATTTATATTAGGTTATCCAGATGGTACAATAAAACTACACTAAGCCTAAGAGATGCATCCATGAAAAAATTTTACCTAGCCATTATAGTTGCTAAAAATTTACTCATGAAATAAGGTATCATGAATTGTAGTGACATTAATTAGATGATGAAAAAAAAAGACTATGGAAACTGAAAACATTTGTAAAATTTAGCTGTAATTAAATACTAATAAAAATGTAGTAAAAATATAATTTTAAGTATAGCACTGGGATTCTGTTTAGTAGCAGTATTTATTTAGAAGGGACACCAATGGCCTCTGTGTCAAAGCAGAAATGTCTCCCACCACCATTTTCCTCCCTGGTATTTCTGGAATGGGCTAGGGTGAGAAAATTCGGAAATACATTTTTTTTTTTTTATCACATCTCTATGGCTTGAGTAAAGAAAACAGAGCGATGAATTGAAAATACTTGGAAGTTGGCAGGAATTCTACTGAGATGATTATGACAAGGCTCGAAGGGAAAATATACAGAGAGAATACCACTGAGGCAAATATAACTGAAAAACCTCCAGGAAATGAAAAAAACTCATCAAATTTTCAGTTGTTTACTTGTAGCATCATACTGACACACACCTTATTTTATTCCAACTTATAGAAAAATTCAGCTAGAGACATGGTCAAGAAATGGTTGTATTTCAGGAATAAAACAAAAGAGTAGACAATTATGGCACACATATTTGAGTAGATACAAGGTCAGAGAAGATACAATAGATAGAGGCAAAAAGGAAAGATTAATGATTCAGAAGACTAGAAGCACAAAAAGAGAGGAATAAAAAACATTCCCCTTTCACACTGTGAAACATTCTCCTCATACTGTGAAGAGTGTGCTGTGCTTGCATATACTATGCTTTAGGAAGGGGACCCTTGCTGGGTTTCCTGCCATATGTAAATTAAAGGGGGTCAGTAAAGTTCTTGTTTTGTTTTGTTTGTTTGTTTACTTTTGCTAAAGAAATATTCCATGATACTGGAGGACTTACATGACACCCAGAATTTGATATATTAATTGAAATGATGTTTTTAATTTAGAATGCCAATTTCAATTCAGCTTTCAGTATGCTATTTCCTAAATATTTGACACAAAAAAGTTTTATTTTCTGCTAATTTAGGCAGAGAATCATAGAAAAATATTTGAATTCTGATTCTCATTGGCTTATTTAATTATAAAACCTAGCTCATTTATGGGTTAAATAGGTTTCAATGGGTCAGCAACTGAGTAGGCAGATTAGATATGGATTGATGGAATTCCTAAATCCCAGCTGAAGAGGCTAGTCCTGGTTCTTTAATCTGATATAATTTTAAACAAATAACTCATGTCATGTCATTTTTAAAATACAAATTTCATTGAGAAATGGTGAATGCTAATTATTGGAAAATGGAAAACTCTCAAACTTCTACAACCTTCACAAAGTAAAATTTTCATTTTAATTGTATATTTTGCCAACAGAATTACTTATTTATATTAAATATCCTAGGTTAGAACAGTATTTTTCAATAATATCACAAATTTATTACATAGGGCATCAGATTCTTTCACACTTTAAGTGTATTTAATTCTGGACACTATTTTTTGTTCTTTGGTATGGCTGAAATTATTCCATGCTATGATCTTTTTTGAAAGATAGGTCAACTATTTTTAGTTTCTCTGTTCTTTAAAACAGCTGTGAGCTATACTATTGATAAAAATATTTTTTAGTTATGTATTAATATTTTACTTTAGGAATACATATTTTTTAAAAATAGTATTTAAAATTTTGAGAATGCATAATGTAGCATAAACATCCAAACTTTTAAATTACATATTACTAAAAACTTCATTTTAAAATAATGAGATTATACCCTAAGAAATAAAATACTGTATAGCTATTAAAATGAGGATAGCAATTTAATTATCAGCATGTATAGATATAACATAACTATTTATTTAAATTACATACATATATGTAGATGCCCAAGCATATGTATGTAGTTTGTTTCTAGTGTTATATTTGTGCTTTAGAGTTGTGGCAATTAGATTAGGCACACATTTTTCTCTTTGAAAATATTCCAAGTGTTCAGTGAATATATGCATTAAAATTATGAGAATGTTAGCTTAAATCACATGAGGATGATATGAGACTTTGTGATCAATGTTCTATTGGAGAAAGCAATTATCATGTGACCAATATATGGCTTTTCGATTCAATTATCTTACTAGATAAAGTATTCAACCCCAGTTTTCTAAAATAGGAAAGAAGTAACTATGAAACCAATGTAGTCTATATCATCAGTTTGTAAGCAATATAATATGCATTCATTTTAAGAACAAATAATATAATGGCTAGTCAACATTAATTTTTTCCCCAAAAAGATAATCCTTTTGTTATTTTAATATGAAAACATTTCAGATTGCTTCTATTATGGCTAGACTTTAAGAAAAGTGTCTATAGTATAGATATTCATGCTGGAAGATCCATTTTAAATAAGACACACACAGAAAAATAGTATATATTTTGTTTAGTGTGACTATAAACAACTAATGCCTTATTTATTCTGGAAATTCTGTTCTGTGTTATGAATTTCTGGAAGAAAAATATGAATTAGCAAAATAAAGAAATTTCCTTATCTTTGTAGAAAAAAACATAAACAATATTAATGATAGTGAAAGTTCATGGAGAACTATTATTTGCCAGTCTCACTTCTACTGCTTTATGACATCATGTCTTTCTCACATTGATTTTATTACCATAACCATTTTTCAGATGAGGTGCTGGAGCACAAGAGTTTAACTAACCTGCCCAAGATCAAATGGTCCATTGGTGGCAGAATCTGGATTTGAAAATAAGCTGTCTGTCTCCAAGGCCATGTACAGCAATTAAAACTGATGATAATAGGTTATAATAACAAAAAACAGGACAATACACGATTACCCAGACCATTGTATTCTATAATTAAATGCAGAATATTTTAGTAGTCCAAGCTCCCATGCAAATGCCCCCCATGAAGGATCTCATGTGCCCTTGTGTGCTTTCTCTTGTTACTGGTTACCAGGCCCTGCCTTCAGAAATGCTGCCAGGGCTCCTCTGTTCACTGAGCCATGTAACCAGACTTCTCTGCTGTTTCTCCCAAGACAGTCTTCCAAGGGCCCCGGTGATCAGACTAAGGCTATCCATGACAAAAGCCGATGTGGAGCTCCTCTCACCATGGATGAGAGCAGAGTCAGAGGTTCTGACAAGCCCATAAATGCAGAAATGCATTTACCTTCTATAAAATGGGCTTAGGGAGCCTGAACAAACAGTTCTTTTTTTTTTTTTTAATGAAATCACAAATACAATTAAGCATTTATAAGTAAATACAAACAAAAGTTATAGAACATACTTTTCTTATTTTGGTTTTTCAAACTTACAAATTTTAGAATCATCAAGTATTTTTTATTAAAACAGTATCATTCTGTCTCCCTCTCATTCTTCCTCTCCATTTCTCTTTCTTTAGGAACAAATCACTAGGATTATATCTTGTTATTTTATCAGTGTGCCACAAGTGATTTTTATTTTCATTTTTTAAATATCAAGGTATCATAAACATAAACTTGAAAATCAATGTCAAAAATATACATGATAATTTCATTCAATAAAAAATAAAGGAGAATAATATTTCTAAAATCAAAGAAGCTATCATATCTAGTGTAACTCTAACAAACATCATAATATAGCAAATTGAGGCTAGGGAATAGGCCATAATTTGGGAGTTGAATTATCAAGAAGAGAGGTGTCCCCACTGTTCTGTGCAGAAACTACTGTTTACCAAGCACTCACTCCACTAAGATTCTAGGTTTACAAAGAGAAATCATGAGTGTTCTTTGCAAAGAGGAAAGTAAGAGCTAGTGAGATAGTCACATAAATACAGGTTGTCACTCTGGTAACCTGAGGGCTACAGTAAAGATTACAGAGGATTCAATGCACAACAGGGGCTCAAGGTTTGGGGGGAGGTGGTTCTGGGGAAAGTAACAACTGAACTGAGCTGTAAACAATCAGTAGCAATTACTCAAGAAACCTGATGTTTCAAGCGGTTTCCAGCAAGAAAATCCTCCATATATATAGTCACAGAGGTTTGAAATATCTTGATGAGGCCAGGGAGCAAAAGGAGTTTGATCTTATTAAGGCTTAACATGCTATGGAGGGGATGCAAGAGATAAGGATGGCGAGAGAGGCAAAGTCACAATCACAATGCATCTGGTACACTAAGGAGCGTGCAGCTATTTAGGTTATTTATATTGATAGAATTAAGACGAGATTAATAAGAGGGAGGCTTGTTTAAAGACTGTTAAAATCGCTCAAGCAAGAGATGATGGGAGTCTGACTGTACTGTAAAACATATAGGCTAAAACAATGTTTATTTCTCAGATCAGCATTTACACTGATTTTAAGAATACAGTCCTATGGTGTATTTATGTTTAAATAATTTACAGAGGATGAGTTTATCAAATTTTACTTTGAGATTTCTGTTCAAATGCTCCATAGAATTGATGTTGTAATTACCCATTTTAATAGTGCGGCCCTACTGCAACTCAAATCCAATTATTACTTTTCTTTATAAGGTACTAAGTCTACATCCTAGCTGACAGGAGTTAATCCCAGTGCCTGCAAATGGATGTCCTCACAGGCAACCTGTTACATGGACATGGTTCACTCCTGAGTGGCTACCTCTGTTAAGAAGCTGCTTCTTTTAGTAATAGGCATTCAAGGGAGAATAGGCTCTGCCACACTGTTGCTTGTCTATCCTAGGTCTTTGTTACAGTTTGGATACTGAATACCTACAAAGGTCCAGATGTTAAAATCTTTATCTCCATGTTGCTGCTATTGGTAAGAGTTGGAAACTTTAAGAAGTGGGGCTTAGTGGGTAGTTTTAGGTCACTGGGGTCCTACATTCCAAGAAGATTTTGGGACCCCAGTCTCTTCTTTTTCTCTCTTTCATATTCTGGCCATGAGGTGAGATGAATGATTTGCTCTACCACATACTCCTGCCATAATTTGCTGCCCCATTGCAGGCCCAAAAGCAACAGAGCCAAAGGACCATGAACTGAAATGTCAGAAAGTCTCCCTCAAAAATTAAATGGACTCATTAGGTAAATTTAAATCCTTAGTCTGCCACCACTGTACTACGTTCTGGTCCAGGCATGTATTCTTTTTTTTTTTTCTCGGTACTGGGGATTGAACTCAGGGGCATTCTACCTCTGAGCTATACCTCCAGCCCTATTTTTTATTCTTTATTTTGAAACCAGGTCTCACTAAGTTGTGCAGTGCCTCACTAGGTAGCTGAGGCTGGCCGCAAACCCGAATCCTCCGGTCTCAGCCTCCCGAATGCTGGGATTACAAGCGTGCACCACCACACCCGGCCAGGACTGTATTCTTAAAATACTAATGTATTTCAAGACCAGAGAATTTCAAAGTATGCATCAGATGCTCAATTAGTAATTGTTGGAAAAATAGTACAAAACTAGTAGGCAGTAATATTGCAGAGTTTTAGCTTTCAAATTTCATAGTTCTGTTTTACTGCTATTAATTAGACCTAGAAATATGCTGATGTTGGAAAGAACAATGAGGTTTGCAGCTAAATTAAGAATTAGAAGCTGTTTTAAGACTGCAGAGCCAGAGGTAGGGGGTGGGAGGCAGGCAATAGAGGTTGGCGAATATGCAGCCTACCACAAGGGAACCAGCTGGTGACATGGCAAAGGGGTCTGTATTCCTGACCTCTGGGATGAGTTCAAGTCAGCTAGATAAGTGAATCAGGCCCTAGTCTGGCTAAAAAAGTACTATGACTAGAATATTATGGTAGCTGGACATGCTATAGCTACATTGTCTTAAAGAATTTAGAAACAGAAGAAAAGCATGAATATAATGATTCTTTCATATATATCTCAAAGATTATGCCAGACCCTTTCTTCCATAAATGAAAATGCCATCTATTTAAATATTGGAGAATTGGAGAAAATAATCATCTTTATTTAAAGTGCATAGCTATGCATGAAATAAATAAAGAATTTGATTAAATGAAAACATGCATATATATATAATATAATACACTATTTGTAATATAAAAAACTATTATAATTTAAAAGCTATTAATTTCAGTTGAAGACAAAATATAAGGTTTCTAAAATTAATATTATTTAAAACATCAGCAAGTCAATGCAAAATGTAATAGGACACCATTTGTAATATTAATTCAAACAACAAACCATTTCATAGCATTTACAAGGGAAAATGTATACATTTTTAGTGTAAGCAATAGAATATTTGAATAAAGGGAAAAGTTAGATTCTTAGTATGTGTGACAAAATTCATTATTAGCAGAAAAACAAAGATGTTATTTCTACCTAACTTGATTTAAACATTCAGTAGGATCTCAACCAAAACCCCAGTTAAACTTTTTTTTTAATTTGGTGCATTAAATACATGTTTGTTAGGTACAAGCTGGTAAAGGCATACATGAACACATTTCTCATTTAACCCTTCCCCAATTCCTGTCCTACTCCCTCGCCCTTCCTCCTTCTTAGGTTCAGTCAATTGATTTTTGACAAAGGAGCCAAAAACATACACTGGAAAAAAGATAGCCTCTTCAACAAATGATGTTGGCAAAACTGGCTATCCATATGCAGAAAAATAGAAATAAACTCTACTTTCACCCTGCACAAGAGTCAATTCAAGATGGACCAAAGACCTGGAATTCAGGCCAGAGACCTTGCAACTACTTGAAGAGGGCATAGGTCCAACACTTCGACACACAGGCACAGGTAAAAACTTTCTCAACAAGACCTCAAAAGCACAAGCAACTCAAAGGAAAATCAATACATGGGATTGCATTTAAAACACAGTAAAAAGTCATTATAATGATTGCAATAGAAAGTTTTCATATACCAAAAAGAAAGAAGTAAAGAGCACTGGAGAACAAAAAGGACATAAGACGTGTAGAAAACAATAAAATTGCAGATGAAAATGCAACTACATCAGCAATAATATTAAACATGAATAGATCACATAATCAAAATGCAAGTATTATGAGAAAAGATTGAAAATACCAGATTATATCTTTCTACAAAAGACAAGGTTTACTTTCAAAGATACAAAGGAGTTGAAGAAAATGATCAGAAAAATACTATTCAAAGAGTAACCACAAAAGTGCCAGAGTGTCCAAATAATATCAGACAAAATTGACTTTAAAGAAAATTATGCTACAAGAAATAGAATTAATGCACATTTTGAAAAGCTAGTCTCTTAGGAAGGTAAATAAATTAAAACAGGTGCATATAACAAGATGGCTTCCAAATATCTGAAGCAAAAAATGATCAGATTGGAAGAAATGTAGAGAATTCAACAAAAACTGTAGAAGACTTCATTATTCCACTTAAAAAGAGTGTAGAATAGCTAGGCATAAGGTTAATAATTTCATACACTATTTGAAGAACTACATAAACCAGTTATATGTAATTGATACTTGTAGATCATACCAAACAACAACAGAAGAATGCACTTTTTATTTTTAAATGGACACATGGTTATTCTCAATGAGAGACCAATGTAATCGATCGTAATGTATATCTTGAATTATTAATCCTAATTATAAAACATATTATTCGTCTATAATAGAATGAAACTGAAAATCAATCAGAAAGAAATTTGGGGAATTCACACAAATATTTGGAAATTCAATAGTCTACTTCTAAATAATAAATAGGTCACAAAATAAATGACAAAAGTAGAATATTTTTAGATGAATGAAAATGAACACAGAGCATACTAAAAACTAAATAACACTCCTCTAAACACAGAGAACACTCCATCTAATGGTACTTGTCAGTGAATGCACACATATAAATACCTATGTTGAAAAATAACGGAAATGGACATGTAGCTCAGTGGTAGGGTGGTTACATAACATGCACAAGACCCGAGGTTCAGTTCCCGGGACCACAATAAATGAATCAATGAATTAATGAATAAATTTTCACCTTAAAAAACTGAAAACACACACACACACACACACACACACACACACACACACACACACACACAAACCAAACCTGTCAAACATGAAAAGAAACAGAAAAGATTAGAACAAAAATTAATGAGATAATTAACAGGAATGAAAAGAAAAAAAATATAAATAAGAAAATGTTTTTTTAAATCAACTAAATTAAATCTTCAGCTAGGCATATCATTGAAATAGAGAGGAGCATCTATTGCTGAAATCAAGATTAAAAGGAGTGATCATTGCTGAGCTTATAGAAATATAATCGTTAATAAGAAAATACTATAAATAATTATATGTCAACATATTATTTACCTTAGCTGAAATGAACAAAGTCTGTGAAGATCTAGAAAATTACTCAAGAAGTAGCAAATGTGTAAATACATATAAAAAAGAGGCTAGTAATTTTTAAAATATCAACAAAAAAAATCACAAGTTTCAAATGACTCCACTGATGAATTCTACCAGATATTTAAAGAATTAACACTCTTAGTAAAAAAAATTCTTCCACAAAAATAGGAGTGAAAACTTGAAAACTTCCAACTCATTATACAAAATTGATATTACTCTAATTCCAAACCAAGTATGTCAAAGAAAAGAAAACTATGGCCAATGTTTCTTAAAAACACCAATGCAAATTCTAATAGAAAACTACAGGCAAACAATCTACTAGTTACATATAACCATATGCAACATATAAAATGTATTACACAGCATGACCAAATGGGATATATCCCAGTGATGCAACATTATTTCAACATTATTTTAATATCTTAAAACCAGTGAATTTAATATACCTTTTTTTTTTCAGTATTGGGGATTGAACTCAGGGGCATTCTACCTCCGAGCTATACCCCCAGCCCTATTTTTTATTCTTTGTTTTGAAACAGGGTCTCACTAAGTTGCGGAGTGCCTCACTATGTAGCTGAGGCTGGCCAATAACCCAAGTCCTCCTGTCTCAGCCTCCCAAATGCTGGGATTACAAGCATGCGCCACCACACCTGGCTTGAATTTAATATGCCATATTAATTGAATAAATAGCCAAAAAATGATCATTTTAATAAGGACAGAAAATGCATTTGACAAAACACAAAGCTTTCTCTTTATAAGTAAAATTCACAATTTAAGATGAAAATGGATTTTCTCAACGTGACCAAAGTCATCTATACAAAGCCCACAGCCAGTATCTTACTGATGAGCACAATGCTCACTGTGTCCCCCCAAAATAGTGAACAAACAGGAGGCCTGATCATGTCTTTCCTACTCAACAATTGTACTGGGAATTCTACCCAGGATATTTAGACATTAAAAAAATAAATGCAGAATGATTGGGAAAAAAGAAATAAAACTGTATTTTTAGATACTATGATCTTATATACAGAAAATTTTAATTAATCCATTAAAAACATAATACTATTAGGACTAATATGCAAATAAATAAGCTTGTAAGATACTATGCAAAATTCAATTGTATTTCTAAATACTACAAAGAATTCCAAAATGAAATTTAGAATATAATTCCTTCTTCAACAGTACCAAAAATATTTAAGGATAAAATTAACAAAGTTCAAGACATCTATGTTGGAAATTATTAAAAAAATGATGAAATAAATTAATGAAGATTTAAGTAGATATAGGTAACATGCTTATGAATTGGGCTACTTAATGACATTAAATAGGAATAATCTTACTTTGTTGGAATTGATAAGCTTATTATATGGAAAGGTACCAAAATAGCTAAAAAGTCTTAATAAAGAAAAGTAAATAGTGGAGGAATTATGTTCTTTTAAAAGCTTCCTACAAAGCTACAGTTACAAGATATTGTTGTATTATCATAAGAATAGACATATCCATCCATGGAATAAAAATGAGAGTCCAAAAATAAACCAATTTATGTTTAATTAATTTTCTTTTTTTTTTTTGCAGTACTGGGGTTTGAACTCAGGGCGTTCTACCTCCGAGCTATACCCCCAGCCCTATTTTTTATTCCTTATTTTGAAACAGGGTCTCACTAAGTTGCAGAGTGCCTCACTAGGTAGCTGAGGCTGGCCGGGAACCTGGCTTATGTTTAATTAATTTTCTAACAAGGGTGTCAAGAGAATTCAATAGAGAGAAACCATATAGCTGGGCGTGGTGGCGCACACTTGTAATCCTAGCATTTGGGAGGCTGAGACTGGAGGATCTGGGTTCGTGGCCCACCTCAGTTACCTAGTGTGGCACTCCGCAACTTAGTGAGACCCTGTTTCAAAATAAAGAATAAAAAATAGGGCTGGGGATATAGCTTGGAGGTAGAATGCCCCTGAGTTCAACCCCCAATACCGAAAAAAAAAAAAAAAAAATAGAGAGAGAAAAAATAAAGTCTTTTCAAGAAATGGAACTAGCAGATATCCATTGAAATAGTACAATTTACTTAAATCATACACATAAATTAACTCAAAATGGATTATAGATAACAATGTAAATGGTAAAACTATGACAATATAGAAGTAAATCTCTGTGAGTTTGGTTAGACAAAGTGTTTTTAGAACAACAAACTAAAAATGATAGACAAAATAAGATGGATGTCATCAAAACTTTGAAAATAAAACAAACTTTTATTATATAAGGCATATCATAAGTAAAAATGTGAGAAAGTAATGCATAGAACAACAGAAAATATTTGCAAATCATATCTCTGTTAAGGAACTAGCACCCAGAATATAAAAATAATTATTGTAATTTATGAAGAAAATGCTAAATAATTCAAATAAAATAAGCAAAAGATCTACATCAATATATCATCAAAGAAAATATTCAAATGGCCAATAAGAACATGGAAAGATATCTCAAATCATAACCATTAAGATAATGAAAATGAAAATAAAAATAGATATCCCTTCCCATCCATTCTGATGGTCATATTACAAAATAAACAAACAACAAACAAAAACTCCCAATGAAAAAACAAATAATAACATATATTGAAAATGTGGAGATATTGGAATACACATATTGCTGAAAATAATTTAAAATAGCATAGCAACTTTGAAGATAAGAGAAAATAATTTTTCTGTTAACTAAAATATTAATCATAGAGTTATCATATGATCTAACAGTTTTGTCCAAGAGAAATAAAAACATGTTTACACAAGCACTTATATATAGATGCTTATAGTAGCATGATTTATACTAAACCAAAGTGGAAACAACTCAAGTATCTATCAACTGTAAATAAACAAAATATGATATGTTTATAGAACTAATTATTATTCACTCATAAAAATGAAGTACTTATATATGATATAATACGGAAAAACCCTGAATATATTACAATAAGTGAAATAAGCCAGCCACACAAATAGTATTGTACAATTTCATTTATCTGAAAAATCCAGAATAGAAAAATGTATGAAAAAAGAAATTGGGTTGTGGCTTCAGGGGGCTGGATAAGTGGTGGAGGAAATGACTGCTAATAGGATTTTTTAGAGGCATATGAAAAATTCTAAAACTAGCTTGTAGTCATGGTTATATAGCTCTGTAAATATACTTCAAAACATTATAATGTAAGTATAATTGTATGAATTATGTTGTATATGGATTATAGATCAGTGAAATTGTTAAAATGACAATATTAACTTTAGAGCCTCAATTTGGTAGTCTAATAGAAACTTTATTGTATAAAATGAAAAATTGATTTAGTTCAATCAGGCTGCTATAATGAGATACCATAAACTGGGAAACTATTAAACAAAAGAAATGTAGTGTGTGTGTGTGTGTGTGTGTGTGTGTGTGTGTGTGTGTGTGTGTGTGTTTTACTGAGGATTGAACCCAGGGCACTCTACCACTGGGCTATACCCCTAATCCTATTTTATTTTGAAACTGGGTTTTGCTGAGTTGCTGAGTCTGGCCTCAAACCTGGGATCCTCCTGTCTCAACCTCATAAGTACTGGGATTACAGGCATTTGACACCACACCAGCTAAACAAAAGCAATTGTTATTATTTTCTTAATAGTTCCAGAGGCTGGGAAGTCCAATATCAAGGTGCCAGCAGATACAGTGAAGGCCCCTTTTCTGGTTCATAGATGGCTCCTTCCTGTTGTGTCCTCACAGGGTGAAAGGGGCGGGGCAGCTCCCGGGAGCCTCTTGAGTAAGAACTCTAATCTCACCAGGAGGTTTATCAAAATGCTTTCCCTTGTAGTCTAATTATCTCCCAAAGTCATACCTTCTAATACCATCGCATCTGTGACTGGGTTTCAGTATATGAATAATAAGAGCACAAACATTCATATTATAGAAACAGCTAACAATTGTCTTAGTGTGTGAATTCTGTCTCATTGATAGTTTATAGATTTAACCTTTATGTAAATAGAATTTCTTACAAGAAAACAAAATATGGGAGAGTTCAGATTAAAACCTCTACTTCTTTGAATAAGACTGTCAAATTATTAGGGCCAGTAATTCCATTGGGAATGAGTAGAGATGCTACATAAAATATCAAAACAATCTCAAAAGCATTGCACAGATGAGAAGGTGTTAAGAAATATTCAGAAAAGTAAGTAAAAAGGTAGAACCCAAAGAGACAGTGCGGATATAAAAGCTACTTTGCTCTGAATGTGTTATCAATATCTCGGGAGCTTGGAATTCATGCCTCTCTAGTAAGATGTGCAGACAGGAATCACAGCTCTGGGCCTGCCCAGTTGAAAGAATTATAGAGAACCCTCCATTCACAAAGATTCAATTGCAAGAGCTTTACTATCTGGGGAAGAGTAAGCAAGACTTGTCACTAATTCAAGGTACTACATGGAGAATTTCCATACCACAGAACATAAAATTTTAAGAACAAATCAACTACACAGGTCTGAGATTAATAGTACCTCCAGGTTCCTCACAGAAGAAGAGATAGATGTTTTTTGGAGATAGACACCTTCACTTCAGGCCTCCATAATTTCTACACATTATTTTCAAAAGAAATGGTGTATCTTGATTAAAAGCAAGAAAATAAGAAATGCTGCATTGAATCAACCCTCTTTTTTTTTTTTTTTTGGAAAAGTGAACTAGAATTATATATACTTTTATGAATTCTTTTCAAAAGAAAAAGTAGAGGCAGGCGGTGGTGAGTGGTGGTGGGGGGAATGTAAGCAAGAAAACAAGAGAGATAGAGAGCAGTGAATGGGAAGCACAAGTTTTTAGCTTTGTCTTCCACTGAGAACTTAAAAGCCATGGCATTCTGGTAGAAAACGACCTAGATCCAAGACCAGTTCCTGTATCACACACCAGGGCATCTTGGAGAAATGGCTTAGTCTAGAACTGATGGCAGAAAAGGGAAAAATGTGACTGAAATATCATGTTGTGATAGCAAATAAGAAAATGTCTGAAGAATGATAGGACATGTCAGGAATATGTAAAGGCCAGTTTGAAGGATCTCCCACTGGCCAAATACTAGAGACATTTAATATCAAATAAACAATAATAGCTGATATACGGCATTAGCCAAAGTATGAATCTATGAATCTATATTAATATAAATATGGGAATAAATGAATGCTGGGGATGAAAACAGTGTTTTTAAAATAGTATGATGCAAACTATTAAAGGAGGAAAAAAATTTTTTTTTTATACTTTTATTGGTGCATTTTACATTATAATGTACTTCACAGTGATAGCACTATACATGCACATAGCACTTGGTGGGCTTTCCCACAGCTCCCTCCCTACTCCTCCCTTGCCCATCCAGGATATTGACACTGACATTGGTATTCTCACATATGAACATACTGTCAATGGAAGTGATTCTTTCATTGATTCCCCCGCCCCATTCCCCTTAGAACCTGCTTCCCCCCACTGCACTGCAGTTTTCCCCCCATTATCTGAAGTCCCTCTGGTACCCAGATTACTCCCTATCTTCTGCATATGAGAGAAACATGTGACTGGCCAATCTCACTTAACATAATGTTCCACAGGTCCATCCATTTTTTGGCAAATGACATAATTTTGTTCTTTTTTATTGCTGATAAGAATTTTGTTGGTACACTGCAATTATACATCATAATGAGGTTCAAAGTGAAGAAAGGATTTTATAACTGGGAAAAGTTACCATTTCACAGGTGGGTGCAGTGCTACACACATGTAATACCAGCTACTAGAGAGGCTGAGGCAATAGGATCACAAGTTTGAGGCCAGCCTTGGCAACTTAGAACTCATTTCAAAAAAAAAAACTAAAAAAGGGCTAAAGATGTAGCTCAGTAGTATAGTACCCTTGGTTTCAATATCCAGTAACCCCCTATCCCCCAAATAGTTACATTTCACAAACAAAACAATAATGGTGATTAAAGCAAAAAGCCATGTTTATGGACTACAGTGAAGTAAAGCTTAATAAAAAAAATAGCATTTTGTGTGGTTTCAAAATATCTGTCTACAAAATGCTTATCACTTCCAAAGGAAACAACACACATATCACAGCACAGACCTCTGCAGGAAGCACTACTATGTGCTCAGTTAGCATAACAGCTGAGGGGTCAAAATGGTGTCATGTGCCTCCAGGTAAGATTCATAGAAGACATCCCATCACTCCCATGACATTTTTGTGAATGGTTCAAGATCAGATAAAAATAGAGACTAGATAATAGAGAAATAGTAAAATGATTTAAAGTTAATAGATAAAAAGCTGGAAAAAATATTATCCAAAACCAACAGGGCATCAACAGAACTGCATGTAAAATATAGTCACCAACCACATGTGTTTGTATAAATTTTATTCTCTTAGTTTAAAATAAAAATATAAAATTTAAATTAATTAAATATATTCAATTGAATATTCACTTCTGAGGTCATACTGGCTGAATTTCCACTACTCAACAACTGCATGTGACTAGTGATGACAGTGTGGGATAGCACAGATATCAGATTCTTTCAGCATTGTTGCAAAATGTTCTGTTGAAGAGCACTGACCTAGAGTTCTAGAATATACAAAGAACCCCAGAAACGAAATCATTAGAAAACCACATAGAAAAGATATAACAGAAAAAAATAATATATTAACCAAAAAAAGGGGGAAGTCCCAATGACTGCCATGTAATACAGCACAAAGTAACATAAGAATAATACAACATAGAAAATTTTAAGAAAAAATGTGTCTGCATCTTAGGAAAAATGGGTAAGTAAAACATGGATAAAATTACACTGAAAACGTGCAGAAGGAGGAAGCATCAACTAGATAAAAACAAGGAAAAAGTAGAAGCCTAAATAAAATTTTGACACAATACCATTAATAAACAATTAAAATATTAAAAACATTTATCAAAACTGTATATTGCACAACATTCATGTACATTTAAGAACTTTTTTGAGCAATTATAATAGATGTCTATTTTGGGGGTAAAAATAACAGATGAAAAATATAGAACAAAACAAGTGTGAGATCTTACATAAATGAATGATAATGTGCTATGAACTGAAAGTATGATTGACTCATCTACTGACATTTAAATCACAGAATAAAAGGGAACAATAACTGGGCCCAGCATTTAGGAGAAAATTGTTTTTAGGATTAGCAAACCTTCATTTTTGTCTGTATAAACAGATTCTATTGTGAATGATTTTGTAACAAACTAAAAATAACAACACAAAAGTGTTTTGCCAGTAGAACACATCAATAACATGCATTTTAAGCTGGGTGCCGTGGTGCATGTCTGTAATCCCAGTACTTGGGAAACTGAGACAGCAGGTTTAAGGCCAGCCTAAGCAATTTAGTGACATACTCAGAAACTTAGTGACATCCTGTCTCAAAATAAAAATTAAAAAGGGAGAAAGGTATAGCTTGGAGGTAGATGTCCCTGAGTTCAATCCCCAGTACCAAAAAGAAAAAAAAAAAAGTATGCTGTGAGCGTGTATGTCTCTATCACTCTGAACTTCATTATGATGCACAATTACAATGGACCATAAATAAAAACATAAATAAATAGATAATAAATAAATAAGAAATTAAAATATAACATGGAGCCAGGCATGTGGAATATCCCTGTAATTCCAGTACATGGGAGGCTGAAATGGGAGAATTGTGCATTCAAGGCCAATCTCAGAAACTCAGTGAGGCTCTCATTGACTTAGCAAGACTCTCTTTTAGAATAAAAATAACACAGGGCTGGAGGGTCTAGTTCCGATGTAGAGTACCCCTGAGTTCAATCTCCAGTGCCAAAAAGAAAATAAAAGAAAGTAATACACTATGATAACTTCTGGAAATAACTAATTGTAGTTTTCCAATTGATCTTTCATACTGTGTAGACTTAAAATAATAATTGAATTATAGAGAAGCCATACAAGTACACATTCTTTTAGTACACAGCAAAGTCCTGCTGGGCCCATAATAGACAGAACAGGAGCTCTTTGGATGTCAAGGAACCACACACCAGCCAAAGAAACAAGTTGTGATAAGCCTTTAGAGTCTCTTACGGACTGAAGGAATGGATGTTTGATTACAATGTGGATAAAAGAGAAGGACAAATTGCAAAAATAATTGAGAAAGCTCAGTGTACTTTGATGAATTTATAGATCATTGCAATGAGAGAGCTTATATAAAAGTTCTATTGAGAGTAACAAATTCCTTATTGGCTTTTTATTCTTGAGCCTACTTATTTTTGTATATATCATAAGATTGAAAAATTATGTTTCTCTTCAGTCAAATATAGATTTTAGTTTTTAAAATATGGAAAACATTTCTGACCCTTTGAACAAGAAATTCAGGGCTTCGTTATTCTTCCTGGCCTTACCATGGAAGTTTAAACTGACGGAATGTTTTCAGTGGAAAGCAGAACTTCTTCCAAAGTTGCAGTCTTTCCATTGCCCTTGTTGGCTTCTTGTTGTTGTAGTTCTTGTTTAGTTTTTGTTGAGGCCAACTTTACATGTGAGGAAATTAATTTTCTTCAGATGTGAGATATGAAACCAACTGGGAGCTATTTAAATTGGTCTATTTCAAATCTAAGTATGCATAAGAGTTACCTGTCAACCTGTCGACGACATTCATTAGCCCTGGCCTGGACCTCAGACTCTAAGTTTCTAAGACTTTCTCAAGCAATACTAATTCTACTGAAAGTCTAATAGATTGGAAAATTGAAATCAGTCAGACATTGGATGTATCCAACACTTAAAAATATTTTGAGAATATTTGCACATCATTATGTTTTTTGGTTGAGAATGCTAAAAAGCACAAACAATAATCAGTTCCATTTGAAAAAAGGGTGATAAAATCACATGAATAGATGATAATTATTTAAAAAATGCACACACACATGCTAAAAGAATAAATGAAAGAAAAATAATATTTCTTCTCAAATCTCCCAAGGGGGAGTGTTTGGCACTAGGACTAAGTATTAAATTGATAATGATTTATTTATAAATAATATGCATGTACATATAGGCAGGCATATAAATAGGTGTTGCTGTATCTTTAAAAGAAAATCTTACTTTTCTACCTTGATTTTAAAAAACAAATATGCTTTTTTTTTTATTCTGAATGTAGCTTTCAAAAATTTATAAAGTATGCTGGTGCTTTCTTTCAGTATATTCTGGAGATTATAAAATATATTTTGTTGCAGAGCTTTATTCTAGCAGAATAACTGTATTTTTGCTTCTTTTCTCCCTAGCTTATTGCTACAAATTGAGGCTATGGTTAAAGAGAATTTATCTTTTATTGTGTCATGTTAGTTTTACAGGAGTATCTGGTAAAAAAAAAAAAAAAAATTATAGCCATTTGTCCACCCAAGCTGGATTCCATCATCTAGTAAAATGGTTTATCCTCATAGAAATCTTTTCAGTGCTTCAGAGAACCAATTTAGTTCTTTAGGAGAGGATGGAAGGTGACTCACCATGAAATATTGATATTAAAGTTTGGTGATGAGGTACTACAAAGTGCTTTCAATTCTGTACTAACAGTTTTCCTTTTAGATCCAGTTCACCACTCAAGAACAGCCAGATGAATCAGTTATTTGACCACTTACTTAAATGCAGAATCCTATCTTAACATTAACTAAATTATTGCTGCACATTAATTCCTTACTTTAATCACCTCACAAGTAAAGAAACCTGTAGCAAGTGACAAAATATTCATGTAAACGGTGATGTGATTACTTTCATCTTCAATTCTAGTAATAATTGAAACTGAACCAACAATACATCAAAGAAATCCCCAGATTTTACCACTGAAGAAAATCTATTATTACACCTGAGACTTCTAAGTTAACTAAGCAGATAACAAATTATATCTCCAAGTGAACAAATAATTTAAAATATTTTAAGACCTGTTTTTACCTAGACTTCTCACAATAAATAAGTCAAGTAGATTTCAAAGCATCTATTAAATAGAAACATTCTTAATGATCATATTTATCAGAAAGTAAAACCTGAAAATAAATATTTCCTACATTATGACTATATTTTAGATAATATTTATAAAATATAAAATTATCATTAAATGAGTTTTATAAGATAATTCTTTTATTTTTCTTATTGAGCTTAAAAATAAATGTTCTAATCAATTCATTCCTCAATATTAAAAGAAAATAAATAAATTGCCTAACAATTTCTATAAAATAACTTGTTATATGCTGTAAAACTAATTTATTGGTCTGTAATAAATAATATAGTTACAGATCTTCTTTACCTGTAAGTTAAATGATAGCTCAATACAAATTTTTTGAAAGCAATCTAAAAATAAATACCATTATTGAGGAGAAAGTATACATTTTGTAAGGCACCATTCTTATCTATCACATAATAAAATATCCTTTGACATATACAATATGTTGTTTCAAGAATCCATTAGGGAAATTCCTTTTTTCTTATCTTTGCAATGACTGTGGCCAGTTCATTAGAAAAATAAAAAAAAAAACCCAATGCCTTTTACTTCTAGTAACATGAGATGTTATAATACTTAAAAATCATTAAATTAATACATAAAAATACATTAATACATTAAAAATCATTAATACATAAAAATACATTAATACATTAAAAATCATTTTAATTAAAAATATCTTTCATATTACAAATATGCTACTTTCAAGGCCATTTCTTATGGTAGTTACTTAATTTTACCAAAAGAAATGCACATACTCATATAATATAGATCTATATATACCATATATTGCATAACATACATTAATAATGAATAATCAGAATATGATATATTGGATGTAAATAATAATTATAAAACATTCACATATTATGTAATATGTAATGTATTTAGATTTAATGAATTCAAGTTTGAGTCTCTTCATTATTTTTGTATATAAATACTTATGACAAAAATTATGATCACTAATTTTGTTGTTCTCGTACTAGGATTAAACCTAGGAGTATTTTATCATTGAGTTACGTCTCATTTTTCTTTTCTTTTCTCTCTTTTTTTAAAAACAGGTCTCACTATGTTATAAGGTACTTACCTTGAACTTGCAATGATCACTAAATTTTGATGTACAGAAAGTAGGTAAAGTATATAGTTACATGTGCAGGGTATGCAATTGATCAAATTTAGGAGAACCAAGGTGGGGCTGGAGAGGGAGAATTAATAAAGGAAAGGCTTCCACTGACATGATGCACAAACATGAGACTACAATGCCAGTCTCAATATCCTGTATGGGGTAGTGGAAGAGTGGGGAGGGAGCCAGGGGGAAGCCCATCAAATGCCGCATGCATGGATGTCACTATCACTCTGAGCTACATGAACAATTTTATTAACCTAAGATCGCATTCCTTCTTTATAGTCTACCACTTTGTTTTACGCCGAACATTTTAATAATAACACTATTTATGACTTTTAGACTGAAATTGTAAGTGACAAAGACAATATTTAATTATGGTTTTGGAACAAAGCTACTCTAAGCCTTTAAAACTCTAAAGTAGGATACTAGAAACTGAGAAATATAGGGGAGGAGAGGTGGAATGGTCCTAATTTTTCTCATTTCACACAGCATGGAGTGAAGGAATCTGTGAAAACTGATGCATTGGGAAATAAACATTGAAGTACTCTTATTCAAAATTATATAAGTAAACAAGTATTAATAACAGGAAATACTAAAATAAAGAGTACAAAATTGGGGATGAATGTCACCAACCTAATTATTTTAAAATTTAGGTAGATTGACAAATCAATAGACCTAATCAATAGACCTCCCTGTAAAATGTTTATTTGTTTGTTTGTTTTTATGTTGGTCGTATTTACAAATGTGAGATGCCAATGTCACTCTCAATATCCTATATAGGAACCCGGGGTCGGGAGTGAGAAGGGAGCCAGGGGAAAGTCTACCAAGTGCTAGTACATGTTTGTGACTATCACTTTGAACTACATTATGATGTGAGGCTATAATACATCAATAAAGGTATACAAATAAAGTATTATTTACAATTATGATGATCATGACAAGGGAAAATTGAAGAGTAGAGAGTTATTTCCTCTGGAAATAGGGAGGCAATATAAAATAGAAGACGGTGTTTACTTACAGCTTTAACTTGAATTACTTTTACTGTTTTATATTCTTGTTGTTTTGTTATCATATTGTAATTGAAATGCCACCAAACCTCATCTGTGCCTGCCTTATCTTGTCAAGAGTGCTGTTTGTTTTGTTTTTTGTTAAGTCCTTTTATGGAAACTTTGACCACTTTGAGGTAAAATAATATGTTAATCTTTTATCTTAGAGGTTTGATAATTTAACAAATGCATTAGATGTTATATTAAAGCTATATCTGTCTCTCTGAATAAACTGTAAATCATAAGAAAATGGAAATATGATATTTTTGCTGTTATTATTTACAAATATATGCTCTATGCCTAAAAAGAAAACAATGAAAACCAACACGGTCATATTTAGATTTATAAACTTTTCTGTTGTAATAATACTCTTTTCACTGAATTAAATGAGGAAAACTCTGTGTTGTCTCTTAAATCCAGTGACAACAGACTATTTTTTTCATATTTCAGTTAAATTCATATCACATGTATGCTGCAACTTTGACTCCTTAAATATTGAAAGTGCTTATCTTTGGATGGTCACTAAAATGTGTAGAGGCTGTAAAGTTGAATTTAGAGGTAAGTCTTGAAAAATTTATTAAATTTTTGAATGTGAACATACATGATAATATGTGAACATTATTGACAAATGTATCAGAATAGACAATTTGATACATCTTTATATCTTATTGCTTATAATTTTGTTTCTTATGTTTTATAATATTTTTGTCTAATTCCTTTAAATGTATCTTCAATATTGCCTGGGGTTCTTATCAGTATTTCTGTCTAATAATAAAGCATTTCAGGTGCACTGGCATCTGACAGCACTATTTTATTATGATTCTGGACTCTGAGAGTTATACATTCACAAAAAAACATGGTGGGGTGGGTTTGTCTTTGCTCCAAGATATTCCAAGGATGAATGGAATGCTGAAGGCTGGGATTATCTGAGAGCTTGATCCATTCATTCATGTGTCTTCCACACCACTCTAGCTGGCAGCCATGACTTTAGTTGAGGCTCTCAGCTGGAACAATGACCTGAGTCCTTCCCTCACAGCATGGAAATCTAGTTTTGAATATGCCTGGATTTTGAGAATTGCTGTTCCCAGATCAGAGAACTTCTATGACTGATATGGTTGGAATGTTTGTGTCCCCTCAAAAGTTCTTGTTGAAACTTAATTCCCAATGTGATAGAATTATGTGGTAGGGTCTTTAGGAGAAGCCCTTATTAATGGGATTAGTGATTATTAAAGGACTGAAGGGAACTCGTTTGGCCCTTTTTGCCTTTCACATGTGCTTTCTACAGTATGAAGATACAGTAGTTTTCCCCACAGAGTGTGTAGAAAGTATATCTTGACAGCAGAGACCGGCCCTTACCAGAGACCAAACCTACCAGTGCCTTATTCTTAAATTTTCTAGCCTCCAATACTATGAGGAATAAGTTTCTATTTTTCTAAATTACTGTATTTTCAGTGTTTTGCTATAGCTTTATAAATAGAGCAAAATAAGGACTATTTCTATTTTTTTTTTTTTTGCTTTTCTGAAAGGTGACACAAAATAACTTTCTTTGAATAAAATTGAATTATTCTAAAAATTCCTTATGAATACTGAAGATATTAGATATCTGAAATAAGTTGGTTTATTGGTACATCAATGAATTATATTTATCACTACATATACTAATATATCTAGTTGCTTATTAAATAGAGTTGTGTTTCATAAGATTACCAAATAAAAATTCTACCAGAACCTATCACTTTCCCTTACTCAAATAACTATTTCATTTATTGTTGTTGTTATTACTATTATTATTATTATTAGTGATGCTGAGAATTGAACCCAGAGATGTTCTGCCTCTGCACTAGACTTTCAGCCCTTTTTATTTTATATTTTGATATAGAGTTATGCTAAGTTTCCAAGGCTAGCCTAGACCTTGTGATTCTCCTGTCTCAGCTTCCCAAGTTCTGCAATTGTAGACATAGGCTACCATATCTGGCTATCTTTTAAAACTGTTTTTTTTTGTTTTTTTTTTTGCTTGTTTGTTTGTTTTGTGGCACTGGGGATTGAACCCAGGGACATTCTACCTCCAAGCTATACCCCAGCCCTATTTTTATTCTTTATTTTGAAACAGAGTCTTTCTAAGTTGCGGTGGGTCTCACTAAGTAGCTGAGGCTGGCCGTGAACACGGATCCTTCTGTCTCAGCTTAAAACAGCTTTTAAATGAAGAGCAACATAGTCAGCCTAAGGGTTAAAATAAGAATCAAGAGGTAATCGTGAACTACTCATTCATTCACCTTTACAGCCTACTTAATATCTCTCCAACTTTCTATTTCATGTTCTCACAGCCATGGTAATAATATCTCTTGGTTGAATTTGTCTTCTAATCTTCCTGCCTTCCTGATATTTCTAAGAATAATATGCAAAATATTGACATTGTCCTTTCTTAACTACAAGTACTTATTATTCACTACTCTGCTAAAAATTTGTAGTTGCCCAAATATTTAGTACAAATGTCGATTTTAATTAAACATAATCACTATTTATAATACCACCCTTCTCTCAGTCTCTCCTCTAACCACTAACCAGTTTCTGATGCAATGATCCCAAAATATGTATAGCTATGCAAGTTATTTCAAGCACCCATGACGTCCCTCATTTGGGTAACAGAGTAATAAGGGAGAGGTTAAAAATCTCACAAAAACCAAAAGAAGATTGAGAATGGGAAGCCAACACTTTTAAAAGTTGAGTAGTAAAGGACACACAGAGGGAAAATTTATGGAAATTTAAGGAGGGCTTGATTAATTGTCGATAAATGAGAAAGGACTGAACATGTTAAAAGTTGGCATTAATTATTTCTAACGATCAAATTGTAAAGAAATCAGGAAGACTGAAAATACCCACTGCATATTGAATAATTGTGAAAATAATCACCCAGTAAAAAAGAAATCTCTGAAGTTAATATGAGAGCGACCAATCTTTCACAATCTTACAGGTATCCAAAAAGAAACAGAACTCATTTTTTTTTTAGTCTCAAAGTTCTCTAATAGAGAAAGTGCTAAGTGATAGTTACTGCCCTCTGAAGGTAAGAGTATATTCCAAACATAAGTATTCAGCAAGGGGGAGTGCCAATTCCCATCATAAAAGGCAATGTGGTGCTAAGAGAGATATTAGTCACTGGAGGGATTAGCTATCATTGCTGCTTGTTGGCTTGCAGAATCCATCTGGGAACAATTGCCATGTTCCTTGTTTAAGCTGATAAAGTTGTGGCCCAAATTATATGCCATTACAGAATCTCTAAAGTCCTTTGCTGCCTGAGGGGACATAGATTCAACAGTGAGAAAAATGAGATGGTTAAAGATATTATGTTTCTGGCTCTGTGTTCCTAATGCATTTGTCAAATGACAGCTTATGTAGTGTACTTGTATATTTTAAAATGACATTTTAGAGATTTAAGGCACTTGGTGTTCATGTGTATGAAAACAAGAAAAATTGACAAGAGGCCATAAACTGACATGCTAGAGTGACACAAGTACAAAAAACAGAACAAAAAGTTTGTGGCCTTTTTCTACATGCACTTGGATCTCTTTTCCTTATGTTGGTAAAGCCAATTTTATGGTGATTCATTCATTTTAAGATTTTTGACTGTAGTGTATGATATGAATAATTTGAGAATTAATATATTCTAGAAATTGTAACCGCTGATGAAAGCAGTAACATCTGTGCTAAAATACTTATATATTTTATATTGCTTAGATTAGATAATTTCTTCTTCCAAAATAATTTTAAGTTTCTCAGAAGAAGATGTTCCAAGCAGGCCCAAATTAGAACTCTGAGTTGAGACTAATAAATATCTATTCAGGAGGGTAAAAATATGATGTAGACAGGGGCTACAGGACTTTCAAAACGTCAGGGTCTTGATAGACCAGTTTTTCCCTTGTATTTAAATTCTATCTAAACAAAGGACATGCTCAAAACCATATTTATTAACCCCACAGACATGCAAGAACAACTACGCAGGTGAAAGGTATCTTATTTACATATGTCAAATTAAGCCCCCATGTTCCAAAAAGATGCCAGAAATGTAAGTGGGTTTTAAATAGGTCAGAAGAATCGACTGGAGTTTAGAAAGGCCTCTCAGCTACCAGACAAGTGATTATATCCCAGGCAGCACTTGAAAGCCAGAAACTGCCATGCTGTGCTGAATAAATTCTCCTCAATGACCTTTCTATGACAACTTTCTCATTTCCCATAATGTGGAGACAATTAGGTGTTAAATTACGTGTTTGTGGAGTAAAGCAGCAACCTTTGAAGCAGAGGTTTCACTGAAGAATGTATTGGGTGACTGTGTAAAAATAGCTCTTAACAAGTGATAAAGTTGTACAATGTCCAGCTCCTTAATTTAACAAATGAGAAAACTGATGTCTAAATAACTTCACCAACTAGATGAGTGGAATATAGCAATTTTGGATCAGAATAGCAATGAAATTCACAAATGAATTCTCAGGTTAGCCATCCTTCTATTCACATAATATTTTGTGCTTTTAAATGATTCACATTAGCCATTTGCCTTTCTAATCAACCACTCAATAGTAACTTCTTGACATAAATCAGACTATCTCAAACATGGAAATTAGAAGAACCTTACAGCAACTTCCAACTTTCAAGAGGTTAATAAAACAAACTTCCTTCTCACAAGGACATCAGTCTTTAGTCAATACATACACTTTTGAAAAGTTTCTAAATTCCAGTTTGTATTAAATTCTGCGAATAGAGCAGTGAGCAAAACAAAAATCTTTATTTAAAGTACACACTCATGTCAGATTCTGTGGAGCACAGTTATAATCCTAGTACTTGGGAGGCTGAGACAGGATTGTAGATTAGAAGCCAGCCTCAGAAACTTAGAGACTATGTTTGAAAATAAATAAAATAAACTAAAATAAAATAGGGATGGGGGTGTAGCTCAGAGTAAAATATCCCTGGGTTCAATCCCCCCCCCCCCAAATGAAAAAGCATACACTGTTTTACTCATGTAGACGTGAAGAACCTAATGCATATGCTGAATGTCTGTGAGAAGGCAGAAAGAGAAAAGCAGGCAGAGTTTTATCTTCACAGAACCAAATAGTAGAGGCTAAAACAAGAAAATAACCTAAAGAAAGACCAAGGAGAACAAGGTGTGTATGGAGAACCATATATACTTATGATAGGGATGAGATGAAAATTCAGAGAGCTATACCTGTAAAAATGTATTAAATTTCTACTTCAATCAGAATAGAAAAGCTCTTAGATCAGCCCTTCACTTCTGCTTGTTATTTTTATTGCTTTATTTAAAAAATAAACTAAGAAATTAAGCAAAATATTTCATAAGGTGGTCAGATTCTCAAAGAATATTTGTTATAATGTTTCTCCTTATAGAAATGTCCTGTTTTCTATTAATATAAATCCTTCCAAATTTTCAACACCCAGCTCTAAACCCAATTCCCCACAAATTTCTCACCGTTCAGAAATGAGCCTTTGACAGTTTTGTTACAGATTTTCTCATTAGTAATCTACACACACACACACACACACACTCACACACACACACACATACACACACACATAATGTCCCTAAATAAATTACTAACACTTCAAGGTTAAAGGCCAATCTTACTAATTTTTTTCACAATGCTACTATAGAACTTTATAATCTGCAAAATAAAATATTTGCTTATTAATCAATAGTTTGCTGGTTTGCTGATTAAAGTGAACAATTAAATATAGTAAAATTCAGCAATCATGTAACTTCTGACAATATTCTACTCACAGCTGACTCTCTGAAAAATGGATATTCCATCTAGTTTCTCTGATGTTATTCACCTATCAATAACACAAACATGAAGCATATATGATTGAATCTTTATTTTGGCATTTCACATTATACTTTATTTATGGAATGAAGTTGCTTGAACTAAATGCAGGTTCTTCATTTTAGATAAATTATTATTTTTATCATTCATTTGTTTCATGTATTTATTACTACTCTCAAGAACAAACCTATATATATATATATATATATATAATTTATTTATTTATTATTTTTTTTTCCTGCTCTCTTTGACTTCTTTGTGACCCAGAGGTTCCCATCTATTTTCTTCCCTCTGAGACTCTGACCAGATGTCAGAGAAAATCTCACTTCTAGAATATCTGTTTGGAGGACTAGAGTCAGCAAGACTGCAGGATCACCATGGTTCACTGCCACTGCCCCTCTTGTTCTAAGTGGATAACTGCTGTTCTCAGAAATAGGAAGATGCTTGTCAAGTTGGGTAACAGATCTTCACATTTGCATGAAAGTGAATACAGAACAGTTTTCCTAAACATGCATTCCAAGTGCTGCTTATCTTTACCCTTTGCCACTAGCACTGTTATCACTCAGGAGCCTTCATGTGCATATTATTTAGATATCTGTGTGCTCCATGGATGACTAGTATTATAGAAAATGAGTCAGAGTTCATCTGAATGGTTTTCTGTTGATGGGCAAGAGTGTTCTAGTCTCTTCCAAAAGAATGACAATCTTTTTGTAATGTTAGTTATTTGCTGAATTAATCTGCACAACCAGGAAGCAAATTCTTAAAATGATTTTTGACTATAAATTTTGCATTATTAAAGTATTAATTCAGCCAAGTGTGGTGGAGCACACATGTAATCCTAGTACTTGGGAGGCTGAGACAGGAGGATTGACACAGAAACAGAATAGCTTCAGCAACTTAGTAAGATCCTGTTTCAAAATAAAATAAAATAGGGCTGAGGGCTATAGCTTGGAGGCAGAATGGCCTTAGATTCAACACTCAACATCCACTACTGCCCCCCCCACATACATAAACAGGCACACACACACACACACACACACATTATTAGCTGGATGCTGGAATTTTTTTATAAATTCTTTCATGCTAAAATCAATTCCCAACTCAGTCTTGATATGACAATATGTTTATTATTATTCTCTATCTATTGCAATAAAAGAAAAAAAAGAGAAAAATGTGTATGAGGTTTCAAGAAAACCATGCTACTAATACTCGTATCATTTGCTGATTACCATTTTTATTCAATTTACTAGTACATTTAATTAAATAGCTTATTTTTTTTTTTATCTGTGAACAACTTAGAAAGTAAATTACTATTTGAGGCTTCTGACACTACCAAATGATGGAGAGCATGCCACTGGTACACAAATTGGCATATGTGCCAATTTCTTGCCAATGATCTTGATGTAACATACCTGATGAGCTTGGCGGAATGCTGGCATTTTATTATAAACATAATTTGCCACTTCTCTAATGTGCCATTCCCAAGGAGGTACATCTGACAAATGTGCAAGCAGATTTTTCCTAAAAATTGTCACACATCAGTGCCTGTCATTGAGAAATTCATCTGCAGATGCAATATCTTACTGTTACTCTATACTTTGAGAGATTCTGTAAAAAGTAATGTTGAGTGGGGAAAGAATTATTGTAAAGAGAGAACTAGTAACATGTGAATTTAATGAAAATTTCCTTTACCCATGAAGACACATTTTCAGAGATATTTTGCATATAAACACAATTTCTAGATTTCTTATTCTAGTGGAAATTCACTTAGTAGAATGGTTTTCATTATATTTTATCAATTTTATGGGAATAAGACTATTTCCAACTTTATATGTCATTTCAGGAAAATAGATGTAGAGAATATTATGCTAAGTGAGATCAGTCAGTTTCAGAAAGTCAATATGGAAGCTAGATAAAAAAGGGAACAAAAAGGACTTTATTTTATTTTGGAGGTGAAGTATTGAAGATTGAAGGCAAGGGCATTCTACTTCTGAGCTTTATTCCAGCCAGCCCTATTTTATTATTTTATTTTTTAAACAAGAGCTTGCTAAGTTGCTGAGGGTCTTGCTAAGTTGCTAAGGCTGGCCTGGAACTTGCTGCAATCCTCCTATCTCTGCCTCCCAAGCACTGATATTACAGCTGTGCACCACCACACCAGTCTAAAGGGACTTTAGATAAATAAAGAGAAAAGCCAGTAGAATAGTGGAAATGGATTAGGGGGAGGGGAGTGGAAAGGGGCAAAAGAAGAACTGATGAAGGAAACAGTTCAAATAAGGCTATGTCCATATGAGAGAGTATCACTGTCAGTTTCACTATTCTATACAGGGAGGGGTGGGTAGCACAGGATAGGATCTAAAGGGAAACACATCTAGACCTTGCATCACTGAATCTCACTATGCTGTATATAGTGCACCAATGAAAGTATTAATATAAAATAATATTTCCAATTTTATAGAGAAATGATCATGAACAAAAATCAACTATGACTCTCATATTGAGTATTAAATATACAAATAAGGATGAGATGTGGTGTGTGTGTGTGTGTGTGTGTGTGTGTGTATGTGTGTGTGTTTGTGGCTGTGTAGCAAATGTGTGCCTTGATGGAAATAATAGCTATGAACACATATAATTGACTTGTTAATAATCTAAAATCCAAATAATTCTTATCTGTATATGATAATCACAGATAGCAAGGATTGATAAATTCTCTATAAAGATAGTAAATACTTTAGACTTTGCAGACCCCATGGTATTTGTTGCAACTCATGAAATCTGCTATGGAAAGAGAAAAGTAGTCATAGGCAGTACAGAGACAAATGGATATAGCTGGGTTTCAATAAAACTTTATTTACAAAAGTAATTGAGAGGATGGATTTGTCCCTAGGGCTATTGTTTGCCCATGCCTGATCTATAGACCCAAAACAAATATTTGTCCTACTTAACAAATGACTCAAGTCAAACATTTATTGGAATTGATTGCCTTAATCTATTTTGCTCTTTTAATTCATGGGGCACTTAAACAGAGAGTTTTTAAACAAAATATTTGTGTTTATTGTTATCTATAGTATTTGAATTTATTAAAGCAAAATAATTGAGAGAGTAAGGAATCAAAGTATTGATATTTTAATAGTTTGTAAACTATTAAAATTTATATGCTTATATATACACAAAGGGATAATTTTCATATAGCACTTTTAGTGCCTACTTTAAAAAGTAAACATTAATATTGACTATGTTACTATGAAACATATAGAACATATAATAAATACATACATACTTCATAAAGGCCCTCATAATATGGAAATGTCAAAATGTGTGGGTGGTCCTGGGAGTGGAACCCAGGGTCCTTCTACTTCCAGGCTATATCCTCAGTTTTTTATTTTTTTATTTGGAAACAGGATCCTGCTAAGTTGCTGAGAGCCTCACTAAGTTGTTGAGGCTGGCTTTAAACTATCGATTCTCCTGTTTCAGCTCCCAAGTACTAGGATTACAGACCTGCACCACCACGACTGGTTAAACATTATTTTTTTTAAAAAAATAACAGTTTTAGCTTTTAATGAACAGAAAAGTATATATTTACATGATTCTAAAACATATATACAATAGAAGTTAATTTTATATGATTATGTTATATAATCAATTGTGTTGGCTATAAAATTTAAATGTAAGATAGTATATAAAATATGTCTTTGATAGACATCCACTCTTATTTGTAATATTTCTATAATATTTAAGTAGTGAGAAATATACGAGCCTATACTATAATAGATGATAGCCTTATATTTAAGTAAATATTGAATTAGAGTCATCCCATAAAGTTAAGGAATATTATATTTCTGTTGCTGCTTCTACAATTTAAAGGAAATGTATTTTTAAAATATAAACAAAATTAAAAAATAAAAGTCCCATAGTACAATGTATGTTTCAGTACCAAATAATAATCCTAAATTCATACCTACATTCTAAATCTAATATTGAATTCAAATCTATCTCTTGCTCTTTCTCATTAAGTAATATTGATCTTTGCACAAATGTGCTAGGCAAAAAGAAGTAGGTAGAAAATTGACTTAATAAGTGCTTTTCCTAGGCTGCACTGTTATATTGGAAACTTAATCATAAACAACACAAGTTATGCCGCACAATGACAGTCCTACTCATAGTTCATCACTCAGACAGACTGGGGGGGGGTACTCTGTGGAACTTGTTCTGCATAATTTTAAAAAGTAGAATTATTACATAATATCAAGTTGATTTCTTGTACTTTTTATAATAGTATTTTCCCCATGCTGAAATTAGACAGGTACTCCTCACCCCATCCCCAAGTTCAACAAACATCTTCATTTACCCACGTTTCATGCTGAGAGTCATTTTTTCATGGCATTCTGATAGAAAAAGGCCTTTACAAGTATCTTTCAAACATGCAGCTTCACCTACCCATTTCTCCCCCTCCTCTTCTTTCCTTCACTCAACATAAAATGGTGAGCAATTAAACCAGGTTGCTATATTTGGTGCATCCAAACTTCACAAGTTGATAGCATAATGATTTTAATAACCACTTTAAAGGTAACGTGGTGACAAGCTGACACCTGAGGTTTGTGTCCTGCAGTCTTATTTTCTAGCATTGTATTGTTACACTACAGGAATAGTAATATGATTAGAGAGAATGTTACAATGTTTTATTTGTATCCTATTTGCAGGTGATATACATATTTAGCATACTTTTTAAATATGCAAAGTAAAGCCTGTGCTAAGTTGGATGAGTGTCATCTATAAAGAGAATAGGCAATATTTGCTGTAAGACTATTCACACCAGTTTTCTCATAAAAATAAAATATCATTTATTTAATGACTTTTGATAATTGAGCAGAGTTTCATACAAATATGATAATGTAACTACTATTTGATTTACATATAACCTTAATATACTTAATTTTATTTTTTAAAGCCACTATTAGTCCTATGAGAAAATTTAACTTTTTGTTGATGAAGACAACTACCATCAATCTTAGTAGAATTTTGATTAAGTGCAGTAAGTTAAATGATAACACAAGCCTATAATACTTTTGTTAAAAAAATAATACTTTGGCTTAAGTATACATAAATCATATACATGGTATACGTCATATATTACTTACATGTTAAATGTTATATTTTCTTGCACTTATGTCATGAAAATTTGCTCTATTGTTTTATCTTGTTTGCTCTTTATTTCTAATTGTGATGATAAATTACTAGGATCTATCAAACCATCACTAAATATATTCCCAAAAATGATGTGATTAAAAAAAATCTATTCCTTTAAAAAGTTGGTGAAATATTTTCATACAGATTTATGTAACTAAAATTGCATGAATTTTGAGGGATAATTGTATTACATACAATATTTATACTAATGATCTCTTGGTAGAGAAATAAAGCCAGGAGGAGCAGGCACACTATGAATGGGTATAGGAGTGTGACTCCTCTGCCAGCAGCAGTTATGAGTACTTTCTCCTCTGAACCTCACTGGAGAACTCACTGTTCTGTTTGGGGCATGTCAGGGATTGCCTGTTTACTTATTCAGTATCACTTATTGAATACTTTCTAAAGCCAGTAGTGAGGAGACAGAAAATAATTGTTAGTCTGACTATAAATACCCCAGGGATCCAAAGTGGGTGTTTTCTAACTGCTTTTGATATGAGTTTATCTTCTATGTTTTTTTGGTTCAGAGATGATTAAACATTTTCAGGCTTATTTCAACTTCCAGATCCTCCACATAATTGCAGATGATATGTGCAAATGCTAAAGCTCCTAATTATTAATACAATAAACATCTCTCTTGGTTACGGTCATAATTTTTTATAGCAGACTTATTTACTGAATGTTTTGGAAAGGACAAACTCTAAGCTTTGAAACTCACTAACTAACTAACTAACTAACTAACTATATATATATATATATATATATATATATATATATATATATATATATATATTTCCTTTCCACTTGTAAATTAAAGTCAAAATTTCAAACTCCTCAAATATTTGGACATTACATCTTAATTCTATTGATAATGACTTCTAGCACATAAGTGGAAATACATCTTCTGAAACAAAGTTTAAAATCCAATACTGCAAAAAAAATTTTTTTAACAAACTATGTAATTTTATTTCATTTGACCAAAATAATAAAGTGCTTACATTTTTTCTCCCTGATATTTCTTCACTTTTTTCTCTGGCATCTTAGAGTAAGATTCTGAAATATTTAGAATACATGCCTAAGGTCTTTATTAATTTGCTTTTCTTAATTAAAATATCATAGCAGGATCACTTTGCCTAGGAATGTGTTCAGAATGAAACTTGGAGGCCTGCCTCATACCTACTACATCAGAAACTCTGAGAGTACACACAGAAATAAATGTTTTTACTAGACCTCCAAGTGAGTCTTATGTATCCCAGATCAGTCTGAAATTAAAGACTGATATTACCAATCAAAAGAAAGTGTCTTGTGTTTTGTTGGTTTTTGTTTTTCTTGTCCCTGTAAGTATATAACTCATTTGCTCAATGTTTTCATGCCCTATAGATTGTCTGAGTTCTACTTTCTGAACACATTAAACTTCCCACCCTTCTTCACTTTTTCAGTTTTTGTAAATTGCCTACCACTTATTTTCATAAAGCTTACAGCACTGTCTTTTGGTTTTCAAATCCTTATAGCTGTTTAATATCTTTGCATTATCTAGTTTCTATTCTACACATTTATACATTGGGACTTCTCAAATTTTAATGTGCATATGAAACAACTAAGAATCTTGTGAGAATGTATATTTAATTCAATTACATGAATGTGACACCTGAGAGTCTACATTTCTAAAATGTTCCCAGATGATATTCATGCTGCTGATACAGAGATTAGACTCTCTGTAGCAATGTAAGTATTTAAATATATTTAGGCACAGTTTAGCAAATGCTTAAAGAAGGATGCCAGATATACTATGTGCAGCAGATTGAATGCCCCCCCCCCCAAATACAGGGTTACCCAGAACCTCTCGATGTAACCTCATTTGTCAGAGTCACTGTTGAGTTGAGATAATTTTAAATAGCATGGGTTTTATCTGAGATAATCTGGATGGATCCTAAATAGAAAGACAAATGCTCTCATAAGAGACTAAAAGGAAGAAGAGGCAGACACAAAGGAGAAATCCATGTGTAGACAGAAATAGAGACTGGAGTTACTAAGCTTCAGGTCAAAGAATGGAACTGTCAGAAGCTCAAGAGGTAAGCAGATGTTTTCCCCTGGGGCTTTTGGAAGAGCATAAGCTTGACAACCCCCTTAGCTTGGACTTCTAGCATCAAGAACTGTGCAGGAATAAATTGATATTTTTAAGTCACCAATTTTATAGTAATTATTTTACAATAACCCAAGGAAATTAATACAGTATTACAGGTCCATAGTCTGTAAAGAAACACCTCTTTTGTATGTGACTATTGTTCAGCAGTATTCTAATTTTCAATAAAAAGGTATTGTGCACATATAATAATTCACATATTGTCCTGGGCAATATTCAGACTAAATAGATAACCCTGTGCTCTGGAAGTTTAAGGAAAAAGGAAGGAAAGTGACAATAAACATATCAGATGAAAATAAAAGCTATGGGAAGGAAAAGTAAGTTAAGGGAAACAAAAATGTAATAAAGGATGAAGAGTGTTGGTTGTGGCTTTAAATATGGCAGTGAGAGTAGGATTCCATGTGAATATGATATTTGAAGAAGACTATAATAGAGGCTAATGCGGATGTAGAAGTTATCCATGTGGTTATCTTATGAAGATCACCTCAAGTATGGGAAATAACCAGGCTGGTGGAGAAGTACCTGACCTGATACATTCAGAAAAAAGTGGGGTCAATGTGGTTTTAAGAGAGTGGTAGTAATACTAAAACTAATTATAGTAGCAAATATTAATACCTAATATCTATTTAGGGCTTAATGTACTATATGCTAGACCATCCAAATATAATACTTTTTTTGGTGTGTGTGTGTGTGATACTAGGGATTGAACTCAGGGTCATTCTACCTCAGAGTTATATCCCAGCACCATTTTATTTTTTATTTTGACACAGATCTTCACTAAGTTGCTGATGCTGGCTGCAAACCTGCAATCCTCTTGTATAAGCTTCTCAAGTACCAGGCATGAGCCACCACACCTAGCTTCCAAATGTAATTCTTTATTAAATCTTTATATAACTCTACCAGTCAGAGACATGCTGATTTTGCACATTGTAAGGCTTAGGAAACAAAACCATAGGAAACAAAATCATTTCCTTAAAGCCAGGTATATAGGTAGGTGTGGGTTCATGATTCAAATCTGGTCTGACTACAAAGACCATCCTTTGGATCAAGACATATTGGAGATTCATAATTGGGTAAAGTTAAGAAATATAATTTATTCAGAACATATAGGGAAAATGCTTAAAAGTCAATTAAAAGTTTATGACCAGCTGGGCGTGGTGGCGCACGCTTGTAATCCCAGCATTCGGGAGGCTGAGACCGGAGGATCCGGGTTCGAGGCCAGCTTCAGCTACCTAGTGAGCCACTCCGCAACTTAGCGAGACCCGGTTTCAAAATAAAGAATAAAATATAGGGCTGGGGGTGTAGCTCGGAGGTAGAATGCCCCTGAGTTAAATCCCTAGTACCGCAAAAAAATTAAAAAAGTTTATGACCAGAGAATTCCTATTTCAGCTCTGTCATGTAAGGAGCTTGGACGATATCATTCAAGGAGAAGAAGAAGAAGAAAAAAAAAAAAAGCTAAAGAAACTAAAATTGATGACTTCCCTGGGACTCATTAAAGAACTAAAGTTGCAATGAGAACTTCATCCTAAAATCTAGATAGAAGCAAGATCAGAGAGCTGCAGTCAAAATCTAACCCAAAACACCTGTCACTTTGGCCATGCACTGTGGTAAACACTAGCCTGGGAGTGAGAAATTTAAAATTTTCTGAAGGTCACAGTCTTAAAGAATTTCCTACATTTTTGCAGACTTTACTTCAAGGAACTCAACCATATTTTCACAATGAAAGGCCAAGAGAGACTTTAAAAGTTTATAAAAAACAGTATCTACATAACAAGAGACTACACTCCAGTAGAAAAGACTTTGATGAAGACAAATATCACTGTATAAAGAGCATTTCTTCATTCCCAGATCCCCCTAACTTGAAGGTCTCACCTAAGTGAAGGAGTACAGAAGAGAAACACTTGTGAAAATCACATACTAGGGACAAAGACCAATAAAAGACTCAGATTTATCATGATATCATAGAAGGTATCCCCTCTTCTGTACTTTAAAACCATGACAATTGGTCTCCTGAATAATACAAGTGGGTTTCAGCTAAATGAATATTTAAATTTCTGACACAGATATAGCAAACAATAAACTTAGTCCAACTCCTAGCAAGATTAACATAAAACCTCACACTAAAGCCTATTTCCTCCAATTTCTATCATCTTGAACATTGAATATCATGCCCAGATCTCAATAAGAAATTACAATGCATGGAAAGAGGCAAGAAATTCCATATTCTGAAGAGACGAAGCATCAGAAGCAGACTCATGTGAGGCATAGATTTTGGAATTGCCAAGCAAGGAATGTGAAATAACCAACTAAGCTTTAAGGGGTCTAATATGGAAAAAGTAGACAATATGCAAAACTGGACGGTAACCTAAGAGGTGGAAACTCTAAGACAGAATCACAAGGAAATGACAGAAGCCACAAATACTGTTGCAAAAATGAAGAATGTCTTTGATAAAATTACTAGTAGACTGCCAACATCTGGTAGCAGCAAAGAGAAAAAAAAAAGAAGAAGGAAAGAAAGACAAAAAGAAAACTACCAGCCGGGCATGGTGGCGCACGCTTGTAATCCCAGCATTCCGGAGGCTGAGACCAGAGGATCCGGGTTCGCGGCCAGCCTCAGCTACCTAGTGAGGCACTCCGCAACTTAGTGAGACTCGGTTTCAAAATAAAGAATTAAAAAAAAAAAAAAGAAAACTACCTAAGAATTTAGGAATTTTTGCAAAATAATAAACATATACATTAATTAAACATAATAGAGAGCTCAGATATAAACATATACAAAAAACTTTTGTCATCTGATCTTCATCAATTGAGCAAAGGAGGAAGTTTTCAGAAAATTGTGCTAGAACAATTAAACAATCACATACAACAAAATGAAAATTAACATAGACCTGATATTTTTCAGTAAAGTATACCCAAACTGTATCAGACAACAATATGGAAAATGTAAAAGTATAAAAACTACAGAAGGCAACATGAGAGAAAATTTATGAGACTGTGGGCTTGGCTATAAGTTTTTAGACACCACATCAAAAGCATAATCCATAAAAGAAAGGATAAATTAGACTTTATTAAAATTAAAAATGTCTGCTCTGAGAAACACACTGCTAGGGATTCAAAGGATAAGGTAAAATTAGAAAAAATAATTACTAAACACATATTTTATAAAAGACATATCTAAAATATACAAGGTAGTCTCAAAAACTCAATAATACAAAAATGAAGCAATTAAAAATGAACAAAATATTTGTGTAGATTGCTATCAATTGCAGATGACCAATATGCATGTGAAAAAACACTTAATATAATCTGTCATTAGGAAAATACAAAATAAAAACAACAGTTAAGTACTATTATATCCCAATCAGAATGACTGAAATCCTAGTCACAAACAGTGTCAATGGCTAAGAAGTATGCAGAGAAAAAAACAGCATAACTTATTGTAGAAATGCAAAACGGTACAACTACTTGAGAAACTTGGAAAAAGAAGAAATATGCTTGACCAATAAATGTATGAATATATGTTCAACATCACTAGCAACCAGGGAAATGCAAATCAAAACTACATTAGATTCCACCTAACTCCAGTTAGAATGGCAACCATCAAGAGTACAAACAATAGCAAATGTTGATAAGGATGTGGGGAAATAGGAACTCTTATACACTGGTGGTAGAATTGCAAATTAGTACACTCATTATGGAGGTCAGTTTGGAGGTACCTCAAAAAAACTAGAAATGGAACCACCATTCCTCAATATTTTTTCCTAAAAAACTAAAGTTAGAATACAGAATACTGTAGTGATACATGCATAACCATGTTTATAGCACCATACTTCACAATAACCAAATATAGAACCAACTTAGGTGTCCATCAACAGATGAATTGATAAAGAAAATGAAGTATACACAAAGCTTCATATAGCCTTAAGATACTCTACAGAAATCACACTTTTAGATATTTATTCAACTGACTTGGAAATTTTTGTCTCCAAAAACCAGCACAAGAATGCTTAAAGCAGCTTTATTAAAATATCTCAACCCTGAAGCAACCAAGTTGTGCTTTAATGGGTGAAAGGATGTTTGTGGTACATACACACATAGGACTAGTATTCAGCAACAAAGAGAAAGTAGCTATCGAGTCACAAAAGACCCTGAGTAACTTAAATATAAATTGCTAAGCTAGAAAAAATTATACAGACTATAAATAACTCTGACCACTTAATTTTTAATATATGACATTCTGGAAATGGCACTACTGCAAGGGCAATAAACAGATCCGGGGTTTAAAAGAAGGAGTGAAAGGTTTGGGTAGGTGAAACATAGAGGAAGCTTTAGAACAGAATAACTGTTTTATATGAGACTGTGATTGAGGACAAGACTGTGATTGAGGATAATTGTAGCAAGTCATAAATACATATCCAACTTTATGGCCCAAAGACTGAACTTTAATGTATTTAATTAAACATATATTTGGACCAGTGATGGTGACACAAACTCGTAATCCCAGTCCTTTGGAAGCTAAGCAAGAAAGATTGCAAGTTTGAGGTCAGTGTGAAGAATCTTGCAAGACAGCAACTTAGCAAGACCCTGTTTCAAAATAAAACATCAAAAGGTCTGGGGTATAGCTTAGAGTGAATGCCCCTGTGTTCAATCACCAGTACAAATGAAATTACTTGGACAGTAAACTATGATTATAGTATATAATAATAGAATATAGAATGTAAAACATAACAAAAGAAAATCTATTTGTAAAACGAATATATCCAACAACTTCACTGAAAATGAGAGAAATGACACCTTGTGTCTTTTTAATTGAGTGCAGTCTATGAGATAAAATGGAAAATAAACAATATATATGAAGTGTATTCTCCCTGATAAAAACAAATGTACTATTCAGAGATAAACATATTGCTAAGAAAAATTTCAAATGTTTAATGTGGATACTCTGCCCTCCAGAAGGAAGATCATAACTCCTAACCTTTTAAGTATGGACTGTGCATAGAAACTAGGTTTCCAAAGAAAATAGTATTGAATGAGAGAGTGAAAATTAGGTGTACAGTGGAGAAAACTGTCAATTGCTACATCAGTCTGTTGAACAAGCTCAAAATCAACAGAGATGAGCCATGATGATACAATGCTGCTTTATGTTGACTTGATAATGCCACCTGACCTCAGCATCACTTCTTCCCCAAACCCTTGACCTCCAATGTAATCATCACAAAACAAACAAACAAATAAAAAAACAGAAAACACAGACAAACCCTAGTGGAGGTACATTCTACAAAATATTTGATCAGCTGGGCACGGTGGCACACATCTGTAATCCCAGTACTTAGGAGGCTTAGACAAGAGGACTATAAATTCAAGGCCAATCTCAGTAACTTAGTGAGACCATCTACAACTTAACAAGATCTTTCAAAATAAAATGATTTTTTTTTAGAAAAGATGCGGACTTAGGCTCAGTAGTAAAGCACCCTTGGGTTCAATCCCCATATCGCCAAACCAAACCAAGTATGTTTGTGTGTGTGTGTGTGTGTGTGTGTGTGTTTGTGATAATGTATGCATATCTAAGTTTAAATGTATATATACAGTAGATATAGAGAGTACATGTAATATATATGCATATATATGCACACATCTATATCAGCATACATATAAATATATATGTATATATATGTATTTATATATATCAGTATTCCTCAAAATTGGAAGGAATATTTAAAAAAGAAAAAAAAGAAAGCTTGAGAAACTACCATACCCAAGAGGATCATAGAAAAACATAACAAATAAATGTAATACAATATCCTGTATGAATCCTACAATCAAAGAACATTAAGTAAAAGATAATAAAATTGCAGTCGGGCATGGTGGCACACGCTTGTAATCCCAGCATTCGGGAGGCTGAGACCGGAGGATCCGGGTTCGCGACCAGCCTCAGCTACCTAGTGAGGCACTCCACAACTTAGTGAGACTCGGTTTCGAAATAAAGAATAAAAAATAGGGCTGGGGGTGTAGCTTGGAGGTAGAATGCCCCTGAGTTCAATCCCCAGTACCGCAAAAAAAAAAAAAAAAAAAAAAGATAATAAAATTGGAATGAAGTATAAATTTTAATACATAATCATATGCCAATATTGGCTCTTTAATCATGCTTTCACAGACCATATTAATGTTAGATAATAGCAGAAATAAGCTGTGGGATATATGAAAACTGAAATATCATTGCAATGTTTCTATAAATGTAAAACTATTCTAAAAATGCAGTTAGTTTAAACAAAGAAATACATTAAAATTATAATGAGATTTGGTAATCAAATCAGACTAAAATGTTAAAAGTTGATCAGTAAAATTCATACAGGAGAACAATCAACATTGTTACTAATTAAAGAATAATAAAAAGGAGATCACTTATTCTCAGGACATGCCTTGTGAATACTTGTGTTCTAGTGAATTAGTTAAAATGTCAGAGTCCAAAAGATCAAGAGAAAGGGTGATGATTTTGGATTTCTATCCACTTTCATTCCAATTTCAATTGCAAGCACTGTGCTAAACATTTTTTTAATTCATTTTTCTTACCCATGCAAAGGAAAATAGAATTCCTTTCCATTTTGAAGTTATTATGAATATTAAATCACATAAATTTTAAAAATACTTAGGAAATATTCAAAATACCTAGTCTAATGTGGATTTCCAGCATTCATTTTAGTTTACATCCTTTATCTTACATGATATATAATAAAAGTAATTAGGTAATTGTTTTTGAAATTTTTTAATAGTTGAATAACAGAACACAAGAACCTGAGTGAAATAACTTAACTGGCTTGAGAAATCCAAAGAAAACTGAGCTCACCCCTTTTCTCCCAATAACTTACTGACTAGAAAGGATGTGTATAACAAATAAACAGTACATAAAGCTAAAATACTGCCTCATGTCAACTTTTTCCTTCCTTCCTTCTTTTCCTTCCTCCCTCCCTCCCTCCCTCCCTTCCTTCCTTCCTTCCTTTCTTTCTTCCTTCCTTTTTTCTCTTTCTTTTTCAGTACTGGGGATTGAACCCAGGGGTATCATTGAGCTACACCTCCAGCCCTTTTTAGTTTTTATTTTGAAATAGGGTATTGCTAAGTCACAATGTGCTAACTTTGAACATAAGTCTCCTGCATCAGCAACCATACCCAGCTGGAGTGAAATATTTTAATACCTTTAGATTTAGAATTTTCTTTGGAATGACAAAATATGCCTTTTCATGGATTATATGAAATTCCAATTCTATATTTTTGCTGATGCTCATACATTTCAAATTGGAGACACCACTGACCTCAGATCCAACTCTGACCTCAACTAAACTGCAATATAATAAGTATTGATCATTTATACTTCAAGTTCTGCTGGCTGTCTCTGACATGAATATCCATCTTGCTGAGGTGATAGGGTGATCCTAATCTGAAAAGAGTTGAGTTGTCTAAGCTCCTTATCACTGAGTTCACAGATTTTAAAAATTCTGGTCCAATAAATATGCATATGTATATATATGAATATTTCTATATGCATGTTTATTTATACAGTATATAGATTTCTTACATATGAATATAGTATATGTACACATTTGTATATATGTGCACACACACATATATGTGCATATGTATGTTTTTGCAGTCTTCTTGTTCTTACTAAATTCAGTCACAATTGAATTTGATTTTTAGTTCATAATGAATATTTCTATGTAGCCTGGCTACTCAAAAGTTAATACGAACTTAAAGTAAAGGAATAGACTATGTTCGTGTTAAATTTTAAACAAAATTAGTGAATATCTATTGTACCTTCACAACAATACCAATGGTGTGAATGATAAATGTGGTTTAAACAGATGAAAAATTATAGTTATTGAGGGCATATTATACTATCAAAATGTGTGGTTGGATTTCATCAGTACTTCATTACTTTAATTGCACTTAAGAGCATTTAGAATAATCACAGAGTACTCAGACTTGGAATGCTCTTTTAATTTTTAAAATAAAATACTATTAATTTATGTAGATTAATGTATCAAATATTTGTGGCATATTAAGGGCTAGGAATTATATTCATGTGGAACTTAGATACCTAAATAGGTAAATAGTTGATAAAAAAAGAAGGTAACTTACAGATATTTGGGGATGCTTAGTCATTTGGACAGAAATCTTAACATAAAAACTTTGCTGGAATGATGGTTAAAAGATACCTGAATGTTTATGAGCAATAAAAATCTTATAAAATGTATAAACAAATTTTTACATATGATATATATGATAAGTGTATATATATATACATACACCACAGTATATATAAGTATATCTACTATACATAACATATATCATATATAGTGTTTATATATTCATACATGTATATGTATATGTATATGTATATGTATATGTATATGTATATGTATATATCACCTGACCTGTTTGTATCCCAGCCTTTGAAGCAAGGAGGGTAATGAATAGATAGTGAAACCAGCCTCTCCAATGATTTGATTTGGGAGGCAATGAAAAAGCTCCCATTTAACACTTAAGTATAAGTTTACCCCCATTAGTGAAGTACTTAAATTCTACTTTCTTAGAAGTTATGCCATTATTAGTTTTGCAATGCAATATTTGTAGGATGGGTCATATTTGAGCAGATATATGTTACATATGGTGAGCTAAGAAATTGAGAATAAGTGTAATAATATAAGAGAAAAACAGTGACAACACTTAACTCGGAAAAGCAAAATGTATAGGAAAACACAATATGTTCCCCCCAAAGGGGGAACTGGATTACTGAGAAACTTTCTTCTCAATTGAAAACAATATAGCAACCCGACTGCTTACTACCTTAAACCACTGCCTCCTTTTTAAGCAATTCCCACATTGTTTCAGTTGCTAAAAGTAAAGCCTATTCTCCATAGCCTTATTTACTAAAACAAAACAAAAAACCAGTTTTTGGAATGTTGTAAAGGAGAACAAAGTACTGGGGAAAAATATGTACCAATCAAACATCAAATAAGAATAATCTTGCCTATGCATTATTGTCATAAATAATATATAAGCATTTAGCACTATTCCTGTAACTGTGGAATACGTATGTGGGTAGGTACTTAAAAGATAATGTAACTCATACCTTACCAAAACTCCATAAGACATGAAGTGCAGTGGTTTCTAAGGAGCATCTTTTCATTCGTGCTTCTCTGTGAACCTGCGTAGTAGTGACACTCTGATAACCAAGCTAGATGTTTTCATGATGAGAAATTCACTACTCAACAATATTTAGAAAGAACACTAAAAATATCATGACCTAAATCTGGCAATAGCATAAAACAGCTAATGTTTTATTAAATATAAATGTGGTGATTGCCTTAAAATTATTTCTTGGCAACTACTAAAGAAGAAGCCTGTTTCTTTAGAAACTGATAAACCACTTTGTGTAATTCAAAGAATGGCACACACCTTCATGCCTAAACAGAGGAGGGACATAGTGATATTCTCTCTTTTCTCATGGCCTTAATTATTACATTTACTTTTAGAAAACATATATTTATTTGAGATTGCTAAATAGAAGGCAAGACTGAAAAGGAGAAAGACATATCCTTGCCAATGGATTATAGGATTTTGAGGCCTGTCTCTAACTTTTTTGGTGCATTGTAATTATACATGATATTGAGATTCAGAGTGATACAAACATACACACACACACAGCTCCTGGTGTGTTTCCCTCCACATCCACCCTGCTAGCCCTTCTTCACTCCCCGTACATGTTAATGAGTTTGGTATTGATATCTCTAGGCATAGCATTATTTGAACTGTTTTCTTCCTCAATCTTCTTTTTCCCCTTCCACCTCCCATGCCCCAGTCCCCTTCCATTATTCTACTAGTCTCTCTCCTCATTTATCTGAAGTCTCTTTTGTTTCCTATTTTCTTCCTGGCTTTCACATATGAGAAAAAAAATTGACCATTAACTATCTGAGATTGGCTGATTTCACTTAGCATAATATTCTTAGTTATATCCACTTTCCTACAAGTGATATCATTTTGTCTTCTCTATGACTGGAGTAGAATTCCTTTGTATGCATATACCACAAGTTATTTGTCCATTTATCTATTGATAGATACCTAAGTTGGTTCCATAATTTGACTCCTGTGAATTATGCTGTAATAAACATGGATATGCATGTATCACTATAGAATTCTGACTTTAATTCTTTTGCAAAGTGATGGCTCCTCTTAAGGATCCATGAGTAAAGCAATCAGTGAGATACTTTTTTCCTAAAGATATACATTCTGTTTCCTGGGCGCTGTGGAAGAGGTGGCTCTGCCAGCAGTAAGGAGATGCTAACATTTTAGGGCAAGATTTTTTTTGTACAAAGAAAAGCCATAGAATCTGACTCATTAAAAACTTTCCTGTTTGAGTTAAACTTTTTTAACTGTAAAGGAAAAACAGCAACAACAAAAAAAGGAAAGATAAAGGGGATGAATATGAAAAAGACCAGTTTTCCAGTTGAATTGCATACATTACATAACATGAGCACATAGCTCTGAAGAACTACATCATGGTCTAAAATGGAGATAAATAACCAAAATTTTAATTTATTTTATAATTATTACTCATATCATAATATTTCCATTTCTCTCAAAATAATTTCCTAGAAATATATTATGTTTAATTTTCACAGTAGTTCTCTTTATAAAAGTACTTAAATGATTTGTCTGTTTTATATTAAAGATTAAGAAGCAAGTAGTAATCAGTAACCTCATTTTTATAAATTTCTCAAAACTTTGGGTTATGTTAGTTTCCTACCATATTTTGTGCTATACCTCTAAACCTTATCATTCATTGTGATAGCTACTTAATGTGTGGAGTTTTCCACTTTAAAATTTACTATATTTGAAAATACTGTTCAAATACTCATATTTCTTAAAGTTGATTAAATCATACTTTTTCTAACATTTTTAACACAAATTTGAACTCATACCCTGGGCAGGAAAGGCAGTACTATCACTATTAACATGAATGAAAAACAGAGCAGAGATAAAGTGGACAGCCTGCTAGGTGATCCAAATATAATCAGTACAAATCACATGCTTATGCTAATTCTAAACCTGAGATACCAAGAATCTAGAGAAGAAGAGTTCAGGGAGAATAGGATCTCCTTATTGGAAAACTAAATGTCAAAGGCTTACTGTGAAACACTTCTATGGGGTAAATTATGTCCCTCCCAAAATTAATATTTTGAAATTCTAACCTTCAGTAGCTTAGAGCATGATTGTTATGTTCAGGGATAGTGTCTTTAAAAGGGAATTAAGGTTAAATGAGGTCATTGGGTCTATCATAATCTAATAACTGGTATCCTAATGAACAGAGGAGATTAGAACAAAGACACACAGGGAAGGCAGATGATGCGAAGACAGAGGAAGACAACGGCATTCATCTATTGGCAAGACGATGGCAGTCATCTATATGCCAAGGGGCCTCTGCATATGCTGCCCTGCTGACACCATTATTTTGGACTTCTAACCTCAGGAACCACGAGAAAATACATTTTTGCTTTTAGGCCACACAGTCTGTAGTATGTTGCTACGACATTCCTAAAAAACTACTACATACCTCTTTTATGTTATTTCTCTCTGCTCCAATTTTGAAAAGGGAAATTTTCAGAAAAATATTTTCTCTTGTATATAGATGATACAAGGAAATAGGGGCTACAGTGACCCAAACCCTGGTGTAATTAGCAATGTTTATTCTTAGAGGATCTTAGTTTGATAGGGCAAGTATAGTCAGTAACAAAAAACGTGCACATAAATCTCTTGACTCTGAGCAAACATGGTATAATATGGTACAGGATTTTAGAAAATAAAACTTCCAAAGAAGAATGTTTTCAAGTTTTTTGTTACAGCAGAATGGACATTCTTATGTTTTAAAGGTTATTTTATAGAAAATAATAGGTATCTGTTAAATATTATTGAATATATAATTTTTCTTCTTGAGAAAATTAGCTGGTTTGTCTTATTGCCCAAATGAAACATTATCTGACACAAGACTGAAATCTAGGGAAAATATAACAGTATTTACTTGGCCATTTGCAAAACCACCATGTAACAGAAAATGTCAGTCAAATTAAGATAAATATGTGCACAGTCATATGCATGGGTTCATTTCCTAAAATGATGCCTCTGTTTCCTCAAAATATCTAGAGATTTGGAAGGAACAAAATGCATTCTTTGATTGGCAAGATCTAAATATCAGTGAGCAGGGCTTCTGCTGATCTCTAAGGATGAGCAATTACACATTTCCAAGATTGTCATGAAGAAAAGGACAAGGGCTTAGAAAACATCTTGCCCAACTAAAATTTAGGGAATTTTAATTTCAGCTAGTACTATTAATCTGAGAAGGACACACGCTACTATAACTTCAGAAGACCAGCCCTCTCTTAAAGAGAAATTTAAGATGCAAGAAAAGCAAAGTATTAATTGATAGTGTAGGTTGAAGTGAAGAACAGAGCTATGATTGTAACCCACATTTCCAGACTTTCAGGTCCTTTCTCATTGCATTTCCTAAATGCTTAATCCTCTGATGAAGAGTATTTTCAGAGATCAGTCAGGAATTTTAACACCTAACATTCCTGGTTTCTAAATGATTAAGGAAGACATATTTTTCCAAGATAAAAAAGCTGTTCATTGTTCTACTTTAGTAAATAAGAGAAACTCTGGTGTCAAAAGCCTTGCTCCAGATTTTTCCTGATGCCTCAAAGGTTTTAACTCTGGATTTTACAACATTTTTCACTTTTCCTTTGGTTTCATTTCATCCAGTCTGTGATTAAGCACTAAGTTTATTCTGAAAGACAATAAGTACGAATGAAACAAACCCCCAAACCAGGAACCATTCTTAGGAATCATTACTTAAGATTTTTACCTGTAAAAGAGAGATAACAATTTCTAGAGATAACATCTTCTAAGTCCATTTCAACTTAACATGTTTAAAATAGTTTAATACTACAGCATACAGACTATTATCTATTTAGTTAACTAAATATTAAATCTTGTCTGTGATGATTTACCTTAACCTTGGCAGCACCTTCCCTTAGCTTATTCTTGATGTTTATTAACAATTAGTTATCCTTAATGGCTCAAAGAGCCTTCTGGCATGGCATTTTTGCTCAACTACCATTTAACATAGCCAGTGGTAAGACATACCACATAGGATGAGAATGTTTCATTGGGAATATTATCGGTAGATATTAAACTAGACTTTGTACTAGCAGTGCCATAGCCTGAGCTAACTGCACCCTGTAAATATATCCACACTGAGGAATTTCTCAAATGGACACCAGATTCCCAGGCTTGTAAACCTGGGGAACCACTACATCTAATTGTAAGAATAATTGGAAAAATTGTTTTTATTGAATACTGTCTCCTAAAATGAAGACACTTAAAGCCTTGAGGAGTGGGTTGGTATCCTATTTGCTGCTGTCTTTGCTGGCTATTTTGCATTTAAAGAACCTTATGATTATGTTGGGTTCACTGAGATAGTACCCGCATAATTTCCACTATCTCAATGACAGCTAATCAGCAGAGTTAATTTCCTTGTATCATATAAACTAACATATTTATAGGTTCTTGGCATTAGGATATAGGCATAATGAAATATCACTTTCCTTCAAACTTGTGGAAGAAGTTTCTGTAGAAACAATTCTAAAACAACACAAGTAAGTAAAAGAGCTATAATATGAAACATTTTCCTTGGAAGAAATAGAAATTCAAGGAAAACAAAACAAAGAGTAAGATCAGAAGTTGTTTGTAGTTCAGTAATCACAAAAAAGGTGCTGGCCCAACTTCAAAGCGATGCTGAGTCATGTTCATACCTGAGAAGCCTGCCTTTACACCTCCATTTGTAGCTTCAGAATATGACATCCCAGGGATCTAAAACCTCCTGGATATGTTTGGAAGAAGAAAGAACAATTTCTTATGGCTAGCCAGAGAGACGTCAAATGAGAAACACTGATGAAATTTGTTGGTGAAGGAAGAAATATACATTTATTTTTATACAACCTTCCAATCATGTATTCTTGATGCTGATTCCGCACTAAAGTAATCTGTACAGACTTTAAAATTACAGATGAATTAACTCCTTTCACACAGTGATAATGATTTGGTAGGCACAGGATGCTGATAGGTACTATGCCCTATTTGAGAAACTGTCTGATGACTTAGTTTCTTAAGTTAAAGTCCTGTGTCATTTTACTCTATGCATCTAGCATCAATTACACTGCCAGCACAACACAGGTTTTCTTGGTCAACATTCTCACCACTCTAATCCAAACCAACTGATCACACAACTTAGAGGAAGGAAGGATTATTGGCTCAACTTAGAGAAAAGAAGAATTATTTGCTCACAGTTTTTGGAGATTTTAGGGTTCAGTCCATGTCAGTCCAGGTCTGCTGATAGCAGGGTATGGTCATGGGAAGTGGAGACAGAGAGCTTGTGGCTCCACTTTCACATCTTGGAGGTTGGAACCAGATGAGGGGAACCTATATAGCCCCCAAGGATGTAGCCCTTGAGGATGTAGCCCCCAAGTTAGGAAGCAACATTGCTACCTTGTTTCCATGAGGGATAGGGGGAGATTCTAAATCCAAATCATTACACAGATACTTAATGAATATTAGCATAATGATTACATATAGAAGTACATTATGAAAGAAGCCTATCATGCCCTGAAAAACAGTAACATGTTAAAAGGTAAGTTTCAGCCTGGCGTGGTGGCGCACGCTTGCAATACCAGTACTTGGGAGGCTGCAACCGGAGGATCCAGGTTCTCAGACTGCCTCAGCTTCTTAGTGAGGCCCTCTGCAACTTAGTGAGACCCTGTTTCAAAATAAAGAATTAAAAATAGGATTGGGGGTATAGCTCGGAGGAAGAATCCCCCGGGGTTCAATTCCCAGTACCACAAAAAAAATAAAATAAAATGTAAGTTTTGAGTATAGTTCTTTTTGTTTAATATGCACAGATTATAGGTATTGACACAATCTCTTCCCAAAATTAAAAATAATAATGTTGGTATAAATAGCAGACGTTTTTTCACAACTTCACCTTTATATAATAAAATCTGCATGCCTGTCCCTCTCAGTCCCTCTGTCCTGTTTCATTTCCTCAAAACCACTTGACAGGTATGCATCAGTGTGTTGATGTACTCCCTCATCACTACTGTGAAACCCAACAAAAGGTAGGTGCGACATTAGTAAGCCTCTTCACTACTATATGCCCAGTATCTAGAAGAGTGCTTCCTTAGTGGCACGTGCTCAATGAATATTTATTGAATGAGAAAGTTATATAATGCCACAGGAAAAAAAATCATTATGAGGAAAATAATCCACTGCTATTTGGTGCATGTCAAAAGCTCCTTAACTGAAAGCAAAGCAACAAAATTCTCAGGAGTCAGAGGAATTTTACCACAGTTGCTTTGCAGCATAATGCTCACATCAGGTTGAGGCAAAGGATGCACATTTTTATTTGAATGTAGATTCCTCTAACCCTCCAGGGGAAATTCACAGGAGAAAAGCTAAAATAATACTTTAAAAACATTACTTCAATTATAATATTGTAAATGAATTATTAATTTTTACACTATAATATGCAGTTCAGTCTATTACAGTTTATACTCACTGAATTTAGCTAAGATTTTAATCAACTCATGAAAATCACTCTTATAGTGTTGATCAACTGTGTGGTTCAGCAAACCACAGGAATGTCTCTAGGAAGGAAAAAAAAGACAAAATGGACTATGGGACGATCTACAGGACAACTAACCAAAACACAAACACATTTTTTAATTTATTTATTTTTATGGTGCTGGAAATTGGTCCCAGGGACACTCGAACTCTAAGCTATATCCCCAGCCCTATTTTATTTTTATTTTGAAACAGGAATTTGCTAGGGTGATGAGAGTCTCACTAATTGCTGAGGCTGTCCTCAAACCTGAGATCTTCCTATTTCAGCCTCCCAAGTATAAGGATTACAGATGTGAGCCACCACACCCTACTCAAAAACATTTTATAGAGTCATTCAACAAATAAAGGGTAAAGAAAGGAGAAATGGAGGTAAGACTAAAGATTAAAGAGATTTAAGAAACATCAATGTATGGACCTTATTTGGATTCAGAATGGTTGTATGAGTTTGTTGAGTTTATTAAATAAATCTTAGTCTCCTTTAGATAGCAGTAAATAACTAAAGAATGTGATTATACTAATTATTCAGGGATAGGATACTGGGGGCTGGCATGGGGTAAAGTTGGACATGGTGGTGCCCGCCTATAATCCCAGTATTTGGGAGGCTGAGACAGGGGGATCATAGGTCAAGGCTAGCCTCTGAAACTTAACAACACCCTCAGTAACTTGTGAGATCCTGTTTCAAAATAAAAATTAAAATGGCTAGATGCTGCTTGGAGGTAGAACACCCCTGGGTTCAATCCTCAGTATCAAAAAAGAAAGAGAGAACAAGCGAGGGAGAGAGCTGTGCAAAGGAACAGACATGATGCTGAAAGAGCTGTTCAACCATGTTATACACATAGAGAAGGAAGCAGGAAACAGCAAAGAGGACTAAAATTCTGAAAAAGGCAACAATCTTAAAAAATACCGAAGGCCTGAGGTCCTTCTAAGGTACAGAAATGGGTAGTTATTGTATAAATGACAACCCCGAATGACAAGAATCTATTTTAACAAATTATCATAAATTATTTTAAGATTTTTGAGATAGTATGTCTGTGGGTACAGTTGGGTATAAAGCAGAAGAAGTTATTATAGTTTGGGAAGTAAAAGAACTATGAAGTATTTTTTCCTAAAAACGATGACCCATTGACCCATGAGATTAATCAGAAGTTGGGATGGAAACACAAACTAATCAAAATGTTATGCCAATACATGGGAATAATCATTAGATTGAAGAAGTTCTCTGTTCTTTCTTACATCTAAATCAGCAAGAAAAGAAATAGCTATGGATATTGCTGACCATACAACTAAATGTCTCACATATTAAAATGATAAAATCAAGCTGGGCGTGGTAACCCATGACTGTTGATCCTAGTACTTCGGAGGCTGAAACAGAAGGATCTCAGGTTAATGGCCAGCCTCAGAAATTTAGGGAGGCTCTCTGGAATTTAGTGAAACCATGTTTCAAAATAATAAGGAATGGGGGTGTAGCCCAGAGGCAGAATAATCCTGGGTTCAATCCCTAGTAACACATACACACACACACACACACACACACACACACACACACACAAGAAAAGATAAAATTATGAATCTCACCTCAATATAAAAGAAATATGTGTTAAGGATTTTTTCTACTTGTTAATTAATAGACAAACAGTTAAATGTTCAAACTAGTTCAAACAGGATTTGCCATGCTAAGAGGTGTTAGGGTAACTAGGTAATGTCCAATATGACCAGAAATTCTAATCCACGGGGTTACTAATTCCATTTGGAGAAACATTGATATACAACTTCCCTAAAACAGGTACGATTAAAAAATAAAACACAACAATTGAACTAACTACATTTTCCTAAATAATCTTCAGGTGGTTTTCGTTCATTTTATGACATTGAAAATATCCTCATCAAATTTTGTTTTATTTCAAAAGTATAAATACTTATTCTGATAGGATAATTACTCATTCTGAAATACTAGCTTTTATAAAAACTCAAAAAAGATACTGTGGTTTACAGACAACAACCAACAGAATCTGGATCTCAGAGGTATCATCTATTCACTCAGCAATGACAAGTGCTTTATAATAAAACAAAACCAAGAACTAAATTTCTAGAGTGTTCTCTATCTCTGCTGCCATCTTTTTATGATGTCATTTTATATATGACCCTTTTTCATTCCAATGTTTCCTTCAGTGCTTGATTTTTTCCTCAAAGAAGCTCACCCTGAACTTTTATATATTCATTAAGCACTTTCTACTGCAAAACTCTGTTTCATATACATTGCTTTATGCATTACTATTTACTCATTTATATGCATACTTATTTGCTTATTGTTTAAGTGTTCCTTTTCTGAAGACAAGGAAATTACTTTAGTATATCAATCTGTCTCTCTTATTCCCCCACTGCGTTTTCAATATCATTTCGAAGGGTGCCTGGCAAAGAGAAGGTGCTTAATAAATATATGTGGAGAAATGAATGATCCTACCTAGTTCTATCAGTTTTGTAAACACCATCAATAACTGTGATGGAGTGTAGTAATATTTCTAAGTAAAAATATTCTGAAAGATCATAGGAGTTTTAGAACTTTTGTAGTTAGTGACTCATCTCACGCACAAAATGCTAATAACAGTTAGCTGAGCAGAGATTTATCCTCATATACAAACACCTATTGTTCCACTCCACTTTGCCTTCTTTATGTTTGTAATCAGAATTAGTGTGATTTTATCTTGCTTGATGGCTAGGAAATGTTTTAGCAACACAAACCTTCACCATGACCTTCCAAACAGCAGAAGTTCAAGTTTGTGTAAAGAACTAAATTACAGAGAATAGCTTGAGGGTAGTTGCCTGAGATTAAGCAAAAAATCATTTTTAAGCTAATATTCCTGATTTCCAAGAAGTGTTTTGTACAGAAATTTACCAAAATACACTCAGGAGTTCAAGGTAATAAAACATTTACATAAAATATTTCTGTTTTCTCTAAATTAGGAAAATATAACCCAGAAATCTGAGTGGGCAGCTAAGATTCATGTAGAGAATAATGTGCGCTCACTCTGCCAGGTGTGGCTTCATTCAGAATCATGCTTTCTACACTTGGCTCTATTTTATGAGAATTAGGAGCCTCTGCTTTCTTAGTTGTTTTTATGGGAAAAAAAGAAAGACAAAAGGAATCTGTCTTCCTTCAGATAATTCAATTTTTCTAATGATTCTCTGATTTTTCAGCAAACTCTTCACATATGTGAAAGGATATCTTAAATATTTTGCCTAACTACATATTGGAAGTTCATAAGAACTCAAAATAAAGTTTTTGGAGAATGTTCAGAAAATTATACATATCCTACATGCCCATAATTACATATTTATATGATTAATTATGATAGAGTAAGAAGAAATATTAGAAAATATAGATAATAACTATCTAAAGTTATTATTTATAACTTATAAGGCAATATTATCATAAAACAAATATAGGGGTTCTTTGTTTTTAAAGAAAACAGGCCAAATAATAGTATATTCATATAATGTAAGAAGGTATCAGTAACAATCTTACTAGCATATAGAGGGAGAAGGGAATAGCAGAATGGAGTTAGGAGAGAACTACACTCAGAGATGTGTGCATATATGAATGAATGTATCACTTTGAATTTGTATAATGATGTATAGTTATATTATACCAATAAAATTCTAAATAAATAAATAAATTCAGTTCACACACAAAATGTAAGTAAAGACTGGCATTAAGAAGAAAAAGTAAGGAATCATTCTTTTCCCTCATAATGTAGTTACTTTCATTTTGATTTTATGCCATATCTGACATTATATTGTATTATTCTATGTTTCACATTACACTATTCCCTGTCATTTTTCATGTTAATTTGTTTATAATTTATCTTTCTCTACTGATAACAACATATTCTCCTTGGGATATTAACTCTGTCTGCTTTTTCTACATGTATATGCCCAAACTTCCAAGAATGGTTTCATAAAAAGCAAATATTTGAGAAAAAAATGATACACATACTTAGTGATTCCTTTCCTCATTATGCAGATGATTTTTTTTTTTATGGTACTGGGGATTGAACCTAGGGGCATTCTACCTCCAAGCTATACCCCCAGCCCTATTTTTTTATTCTTTATTTGGAAACAGGGCCTCACTAAGTTGTGGAGAGCCTCACTAAGTAGCAGAGGCTGGCCACCATCCTAGATCCTCCAGTCTCAGCCTCCCAAGTACTGGGATTACAAGCATGCATCACTACGCCCAGCATTCATTGTGCAGATTTTTAAAAATTACTTCTAAAGGCAAGTGAACAGAACTAAATGGGCACTAATGTCATAACTGCTTAAATTGCTGACATTATTTCCAGTTAATTTTGTGGATATTTTATAACCCATCCTATCTCATGAGACTTAAAATTTAGAAAACTGGCACCTCAAATGATACTAAAATCTGTGTTTCATATTATTCTGGGTAGTTTGTATTTGAAAAATGGGTACACTCTAAATATAGAAGTAAAGAGAAGTACCAAGTCCTAACACACTATGGTTTTGTAACTTTCCTCAAACATTTGGGCCACATATTTCCTTGGAATAAAGTTGTGTGGATAGCCTTTATACTAGATGATTTCTAACTTCCTTTCAGTTTTTCCCCTCTTTGTGTAGTGGGGTAAGATTTAGGTTGATGATATAGAAAAATAAACATGTAAGTTTATTTACATAGTTAAAAGAGATAGTTTTTTGTTTTGTTTTGGTACTGGGGATTGAAGCCAGGGGCATTCTACCTCCGAGCTACACCCTCAGTCCTATTTTTTATTCTTTATTTAGAAACAGGGTCTCACTAAGTTGTGGAGGACCTCACTAAGTAGTTGAGTCTGGCCACGAACCCAGATCCTCTGATCTCAGCCTCCCAAGTTCTGGGAGTCTATAAATATGAATGCAAGGACACAGTTCTGAACTCTGCATCCCTATTGCCATTAGTTACATATTTCTAAGAAGTGTCCCTGTCTCCAGGCCTTGCTAGCTCTCCTTGGCTCTCCAGGTTGCAAGGCTTTAAATGGAAATGCTACTGGATTTGGATGCTAATCTCTCCTTGATCACATCTCTTCTGCCAATAGAGATGTGATCTTTGCCACTTTGCTAATCATTTCCTTAGATATCTCAGACCTCCAATGTTCTCAAATAGATGAAGACAAAAAGAGAAAGAAAAAAGTAAAGAAAGAAAGGAAAAAAGGAAGGAAGGAAAGTAGAGATGGAGGGAAAGAAAGAAGGAAGAGACGAAAGGAGGGCTGGAGGGAGGGAGGGAGGAAAGAAGGAAGTTGGGTAGGTCTGGAAGGGGAGGGGCTTTTCAGGTCTGTCTATACTCTATTATTTAACACTATCATGTTGGGACATCTGTTTTACCTTTGATACATTTTCAGTTAATTAATTTTGGTTCCAGAAATATAAAATATAAACTTTTTTTTTTAAATCCTGGACTAGCATGGCTATGTTTTTGAGGAGATTATGTCCTCAGACCCTAGGATGAGAGAAAGCTGAGAAGATACAGAACAGAGCAGGCATGTTCCTGGGTGCCTGATGCCAGAGCTTAACATTCTGCAATGCTGACTCATGTCTTAAAGCAATGCTTTGTTTGTTCCATAAAGAAAATAGACAAAATTCTGGCAAGGAGAAAGAGTGCAATTAATTCAGGCCATTCTCTATAGGCACTTAGCAAACAGAGAGAGCAATAAATGGTTGTGAAGCAGAGACAGCGTGATTAAAGACAATACTCCTACCCTCTACACATGCATGGAGAATATTTGAATAAAATATGATTCCTGAAATCTGACACATCAAATCAAGATAAAGATATTCTTCATTCTCTAAATCGCGGTGATGATTTGATTTTTGCATTTAGATGAGCACAATAAAAAGAGGCTTAAGGTTTAGTCTACACTAAAGGATATACTTATTAGAAAATATTCAAAAATCTACATGTAGATACTTGTTATCATCATTTGGATATCATTTAATTTTTATAAAATGAATAAATTCATTAGTAACCATAAAATTTGATTATTTTGGTAAGTATAACAAAGGCCCCAAATTATAATAGTTTGGTTCCACGGGTCATGGTCAAATTTCCATGACTGACAAGTTATCCCTTAATGTCCATTTTTACTTTCTATTACCATGGCCCTGAAAATGTGGTCCCTACACCAGCAGCATCAGCATTATTTGGAAACTTCCAGAAATACACTTTTTAGATCCTACTCCAGGCCTACTGAAACAGAAATCGAGGTACTTGGTTCAGTAATTTGTGCTTTAATAAGCTCTCTAGATGCACCCAAAGGTATAAGATTCAATATTATTTGAAAACAAGTTTCATCTTTCTTTTACATTTTCCAAGTTTTCAACATTTCATAAAGACCACAGTTTTATATTAGTTGTGATGAAAATGTACATATAGTAAAATTATTTTGTGCTACTTCTAAATTTAGTATACCATTTATATAGCTGTAATAAGTAGGCCATAATTTTTAAATGTTATTTTTGATATTACAGATGTTTATAAAACATGGCAAAAGGAGTTGAAAAGGATGCTTTAGTACTGAACAGATTTCAAACTGCTGATGAATGCCTTATTCATTTGCAACAATCCTGGATTACTTACAATTATCATTTGTTTTTCCCCTTTGATTTTCTTTAGGGTTTGAACTTCTGGACAAGGTAGATTTTCTGTACTCTTTTACATTTTATGTAAAGTGTTTCTGACTACCATTGCTTAAATTATTGTTTTAATTTTAAATTTCAAAAGGAAAGTAAAAATATTTTAAAGATGTATCTTTGAATAGCTTGGTAATTTTTACAAAGTGAGATATCACTTCTGATTTCTTTAGGTGTATGATTTGTAGTGAAATTGCTGAATCACATGGTAATCGTATTTTAATTCTTTTTATGAACTGTCACTATTTTTCATCCTCCTCCTCAGAGCTAGCAAGTCTCCCTACTTCTCCACATCATCACTAACCCTTGCTGTTTTTTGATAGTAGCCATCCCCAGTAACACACACACACAGAAATTATAATGGCGATATAATTTAAAATATCTATATCTAATTGCTGTGTTTTAGTGCTATTTTATCATGTTACAAAGTTTATGGTGTATATTTCATTCATCTTTTTCAAAAAGGTAATATGTAACTATGTTAATAGCCATTTGAGAAAAAAAAACTGGATTGAACTACAGAAAAAAACTAAAAGTATAATGTGCTTTCATTTAGTATAAGATCATTTAAATGATAAATGAAATAAAAAGTGGTATCAATTATGAATTTTTATATTTTTCTTATATCCAGTTAGCATAATATCTTATCATGTATCTTTTTGGTTTTTTTCTGTGTGTCTTCATGAGGCTGAGACAATAGTACAATCCTCTTTATTATTTCACTTAATTAACAATAAACATGTAAGGTTTGT